>AWOL01S0065548.1:57319-70362 GCA_000715115.1 Nicotiana otophora
TATATATATATATATATATTAAGGCCTCTTATTAAGATTTTGCTTTAGGCCTCCGATGAGATTGAGCCGCCCTGCTTTTACGAAGCTAACTCTAGCTTCGGAAAGCTCTGTTGCATTTGGCATGTTGCCATGCCATGTTAATTGATGGTCTTTATCTATTGGCTAATCTTTTGACCTAATTATTTGCAAAGGATTACGACATAAGCTTTTCCAGGAATGTTCTGTTTTCATGCTATGATTCGTTAGGCTAGTAGTTTTAATCTCTGAAGGGTGACTTGACATCTGTACAACTTGAAGTAAATGTTTGATTTCTGCAGCATCATTACCTTCACTCTCAAGATAGGATGCAAGGGTCATCTTTGGTAATGAAGGTAAAAAGATCCACTTCACCGTTTTTGTGAATGATATTTCATCTTCCTCATTCATAGTCATGTGATGAAGCTTAGTGAGGACAAAGAAAGGATTTTGGTTTTCTACTAACAACAGATTTGACATACTTGATTAATTATGCAATTTTTGGGGATAATCGGTCCTTCTCCTTCCGGACGCCATTCCACACCACTCTCGAATGAATTCAGCTAGAAAACAATCATCAAGTAAAAATATTTTTGAAAAATTGCCAACAGTATCACTTTTAAGGTTCTTTATATCGTCATAACACTTTAATGCTTCATCCTCCAATTCTCTAATGCAACTTTCCACATCAATCCCCTCTTTCCTGCAAAGGAACCATTGTTGGTAACGCAGTTTGTACTTTTCTATGGAGCGAAATTCAGGATTGTATTTATGGTAAAGATCAATGGAGATCACCTTTGGCTTATAAGCGTCTGGATTTGATTCACTCAACCCCACACTTACTTTGAATATGATACAATATTTGCTAGATGAATCGTTGAAATCCGCAAATATTTCATCAAGGATTTCATTTGCAAGTTTGTTTGTTTTCAGTCCTAACCGATCTTGACTATTTGTTTCCCTTACCTCAATTAAATGATCCAATTTCCTCCCTTCTTCTTTCTGTAATTAATGGAAATGAGTCATATCATTTCCTTGTATTGTGTTTCTTTCTCCACATACATTGTCAATAAATAATGATTAGATAAAATAAAAATCTGAAGAAAGATTTTCTCCTCTTTTTCCGATCCCGATACATTAAGTTTCCATTATGTGTGGGATGCGAGGAAGGGTCGGACCACAAGGGTTTATCGTACGCAGCCTTACCCTGTATTTCTGCAAGAGGTTATTTCAACGGCTTGAACTCGTGACCTCCTGATCATATAACAACAACTTTATCGGTTTACGTCATGCTCCTCTTTTTCCAATCAAGACAATTGTCCAAACTAAAAATTGAAATAATAAATCTCTCCTCACATTTTGCTTTATTACACTAACCTCCCACGTGTTTGACGATATTACGATTTCCTCTCACTTTGATTTTTCTATACTTTTAACCCATTTATCAATAATATAAATAATTATATCTTAATTATCTTGCCCTTACTAATATTCTCTTTTGTTTAATTAATTTTATAAAAATCTTTTACAAGTTTTTTTTATTTTTTACTTATTCTATTAATTATTAATGCTTAAATAATAAAGAAAAATGCGTGGGTGAGTTCCAGAATTCTACACGCATATGGAATTCTAGTTTTTGATTTTCTTAACTTCTCACTTAGATTAAGTTATATCAAGTCAAAAACTAAAAGAAAACAAAAACAATTGAAATAACAAGTAACAAGAAATTAAAACAAACAAAAGAAACAAGAAAAACACAATTCCGAATTTTTTTTTTTACTAAAAATAAGCTGAGTTGAGAAAATAGAAAGTCTAATGCCTTAGGAAGAGTAACACGGAGGACAAACAGAGGCGACTGGAACAGAGCAAAGGATCGTTACCCAAAAGTAATAAAGATAAATTTATTTTTGGGTTATATTTCTGATCCCGATACACTAAGTTAAATAATACGAACTTGCTCGCGCGATCAAAATACCAAAATAACCCCTAAAACTACGAATTGGACATAAAAATGAATGAAATTTTCAAACAAAAGCTCAAGAACACGCAAATTTACAACCAGACGTCTGAAGCATGTCAAATCAACTCCGTTTTACACCAAATTTTGCAGACAAGTCATAAATGGTGAAATGAACCTATTCCAAGTTCTGGAACCGAAATCCGAATCCGATAGCAACAAAGTAAACATATGGTCAAACTTATTAATTTTTTAAACCTTCAAATTGTTAATTTTCAACAAATCACGTTAATTCAAGTTAGAGACTTTTGATTTCTATTCCGGGCATACGATCAAGTTCCAAATCACGATACAGACCCATCGAGACCATCAAAACATAGATCCGGGTCCGTTTACATAAAATATTGACCGTAGTCAACTCAAATGAGTTTTAAGACAAAATTTCACATTTTCTTCAATTTTTCACATACAAACTTTCTGGAACAAGACGTGGATGGCACACGCAAATCGAAAAAAATTAAACGGAGCTATTCAAGGTCTCAGAACATGAAAATAAAGGCTAAAACTCAAAGTGACATATCGGGTCATCACAATATTCATCAACCATCTTATGATATTACAACAATGCTGATCACTACTTAATACCTGAAAGCTACAACTGTCTGCATAGCTGTGAGTACGAGGAGTATGACGGCAACCATAGTTGAAGCTCCTGCCCAAGGACTGCTAAAATAATTTTGCCTCAAATTTGCCATAATTTGATTCCATGGCTTTTTGCAATGTTGACTCATTTTTCTGCTTGCTTCAGCGTAATAGGTGCTGTCACCAACAACCACGATCCCTTCTCCAAGTTTTTTGAACATGTTAGCCACTTCTCCGTCATCTGCTAGCCCGTTAAGGATGATTCCATTTAGGCGTAGCAAATTCACATCTTTACGTGACTTAATAAGTTGACCCATTATATCTACATAATCCAAAAAACATTTAGGATATAAGTTAGTCGAGTGTTGCTCATAAGCTATCAAATTTCTCAGAAAGGCCTCCGTTGAATCACCAACTACGAAACAAGGAATTTGTATCGCTGCATTCTCAAACTTGATATCGAACATAGTTGTTCTATCCATAAGATCTGCTTCGAAACTTCCTAGTTTTATGAAACTAGCTCCAGCTTCATAAAGCTCTGTTGCAGTTGGAGCTTGCCAAGACTGCCAAATATTAGAGGTAGAGATTTCTTTTGACCTAAATAGTCGCAAGATCTTTCCAAGAAATCTTTTAATATTGCAACATTCCTTTCTCATGCTAGAATTCGAGATTTGGCTAGTTTTTGTCATCTCTGATGGGCGACAAAACATGTGTACCACATGAAGTAAATGGTCGAATTTTTCTTCATCACCATCAATTTCTGATTTGAGCATAGGTATCTTACTTGGCGAAATATAACAAAGAGCCGATTTCACCATACGTATGAAGTCGGGTTCTAGATCTTCAGGACGCTTAGTCATGTCATGAAGTTTGGCGAGGACAAAGAAAGGGAGTTGGTTTTCTAGTAGCAATAAATCTCGACATACTTGACACACCATCCATTGCGCGTTGATAATTAGGGGGTCTCGAATAAACTCAACCACAAAACAGCCATCAAGTAACAACATTTCCGAAAATTTGCCAACAATATCGCTGTCTATATCGTCATAACACTTTATTGCTTCATCCTTTAGTTCCTCCAATTGTCCAATGCAACTTTCCACATCAAGCCCCTCTTTTCGCCGGAGAAACCGTAGTAGGTATAATAGTTTGTACTTTTATATTGAGTGAAGTTCTTGATTTTTTTTATAGTAAGGACCTATGGAGATTATCTTTAGCGTATAAGCATCTGGGTTTGACAAGGTGAGTTGCTCTGATGGTAAGCACCCTCCACTTCCAACCAAGAGGTTGTGAGTTCGAGTCACCCCAAGAGCAAGGCGGGGAGTTCTTGGAGGGAAGGATGTCGGGGGTCATTTGGAAACAGCCTCTCTACCCTAGGGTAGGGGTAAGGTGTGCGTACACACTACCCTCCCCAGACCCCACTAGTGGAATTATACTGGGTTGTTGTTGTTGTTGCATCTGGGTTTGATTCGCGAATGGTCGCATTTACTTTGAATATGGTAGTGGATTTGATAGATGAATTGTCCAAATCCTCAAATCTTTCATCAAAGATTTATCTCTTTGTAACTTTAATCGCTCCTTGATCTCGATTAAATGATCATCTTTCCTCCCGTCTTCTATCTGTAATTAGTTGAAAAGAGTCATGGTTTCTGTTTTTCGCGTTTTTCTTTCCTCAACATGTATTGTTACTAGATAATGATAACAAATAAAAAAACTCTAAAGACAGGCAATTTCCAAAATGAAAATTTTAAGTAACTAAATATTAAGCAGTGACTAGAGAAAATATTAAGTCTATATTCTCTTAGAAGAGTAACAGTAGTCACTACATCTCTCATACATGCCTTGCTAATTATTTTATTATTTTTCATTTTTATGAAGAAAATATAATTAGGGAATGATCTTAAATAAAACATTGTAAGATGTCATTTCAGTCCTAATTTGGATAACACATATGACATGGTAAGTTTAAAAAACAACAAGAAAACAACAAATAAACAAACAATCAAACCCACAAAGTACTTATCAATACGCTATTTTAATAGTTTAATTCGTTGACAGCCTAAACTTTCACCTTATTGGTAGGGTTTGATTTGCCACCTTATAACCCCTCATTTGATTTTCAGGAATGTTCCGTTTCCGTGATAGGATTTGTTAGGCTAGTAGTTTTAATCTCTGAAGGGTGACATGACATGTGTACAAGTTGAAGTAAATGTTTGATTTAAGCATCATTACCTTCACTCTCAAAATAGGATGCAGGGTCATCTTCGGTAATGAAGGTAAAAAGATCCACTTCACCATTTTTGTGAATGATATTTCATCTTCCTCATTCATAGTCATGTGATGAAGCTTAGTGAGGACAAAGAAAGGAAGTTGGTTTTCTACTAACAACAGATCTCGACATACTTGATTAATTATGCAATTTTTGGGGATAATCGGTCCTCCTTCTGGACGTCATTCCACACTATTCTCGAATGAATTCAACTAGAAAACAACCATCAAGTAACAATATTTTTGAAAAATTGCCAACAATATCACTGTCAAGGTTCTCTATATTGTCATAACACTTTAATGCTTCATCCTCCAATTTCCTAATGCAACTTTCCACATCCATCCCCTCTTTAATTCATGTGGAGGAACCGTTGTAGGTACAATAGTTTATACTTTTCTATGGACCGAAGTTCAGGATTATATTTGTGGTAAGGACCAATAGAGATTATCTTTGGCTTATAAGCATCTGGATTTGATTCACGTAACCCCACACTTACTTTGAATATGGTGGTGGATCTGATGGCCGAATTCATGTCCAAATCCTCATATATTTCATCTAAGATTTTATTTGCAGATTTATTGACTTGATATTGACCATTTGTTTCCTTTTTCTCTATTAAATGATCCACTTTCTTCCATTCTTCTATCTGTAATTAATGGCAAAGAGTTCATAGTTTTTCTTTTTCGTTTTGAGAAACTAACACGCTGAATTCCAATTTTTTTTATTTAAATGTTGTAATAATATTTATATACTTATTATTTTCTATAAATTCTACTCCCTCCATTTATTTTTAGTTGTCCACTTTTGATTTTGCACTCCATTTAAGAAAAAGTAAATGAAATATGTATTTTACAATTTTATCCATAATAATGATAGCATTTTTAAAAGTCATGGGGAATGAATAGTTAATGATAAGGGTAAAACAGAAAAAAAAATTATTTTTCTCTTAATTTGTTAAAATGAACAAGTAAAAGTAAAATATATTTTTAGAATAGTGAACAAGTGAAAGTAAACAAGGAGTAACAAGTAATTATAGGGAAGGTATACAAAAACGAATAGTGAATAGTAATAAAGTTTTAAACATCATTAGTGGAAACCAAAAGAGTAAAAGGAAAATTAATAAAACAACTGCATTTTAATAAAGAAACTTGATCAAACTTGACGTTATTATTCATGCTTTTAATGACTTAATTAATGTATATTTTAAAAAATTACAATTATTAACAAGTGATACACGAGACTATTCATGCTAGCTACCTTATTTCCATTTGTACAAAAATACAATAAATAAATAATTAAATAAATAAATAAATAAAACGAAAGTTTGTGTTGAGAAAGAGAGAGACCTCATCTTTTGTTGCTTGACGAAGCAGTGGAGTTCCGTGATCTATTTGGGTAATCTCAATAGAGTGTGCCATCCCTCTTTAATTACTTTCTTGAACTGTATAATTCTTACAAGCAACAGATATTGGTTTAAAATGGTATGACATCAAAATTGAAAAGAAAAGACAAAAAAGTTAAAAATGAAATCTCGTATTATTTCTTCTTATGAAAAGAAAACTAGATGTATTGTACGTTATCCTGTTAGAAATTCTATTTCTTAGATTGAACAAACTAATTTGTTCTACAAAATATTTTTTAAAAGAATATCAGGAAGGGTACACTTTTTAAGTAATTGAAAACACATAAGCTTTGATTATGGCTTTTGCGGTACCTAAAACTTGCAGCAACAATGATTTAATTGAAGCCTATGCAGCCAAGCATGGAATTGAATGGTGCATTCAACATGGATTCAGTGACATTATATTAGAGATTGACTCTCTAATTATAGCCAATATGTTGAAGCAAAACACAGTGGAGAACTGCAAACTCAAAATTGTGATTCAAGAAACTATACAGATTTTATCTCAAGCTAATGTGGAGGTTAAGCACTGCTTTAGAGAGGCAAACCAAGTTGCAGATGGACTAGCTAAATATGCAAATACTTTGCAAAATGCTAGTATAATTTTTGCATACCAAGATCTTCCCGGAGATATCAAAGGAGTTTTTCTTTTGGATAGATGGCAACTTCCTAGTATGAGAATAAGATATGATAAGGTAAATTTTTTTGTAAGTTAAATTACCTCAATTGTAACTGTGGCAGTAACGTTTTTTGTAATACTGCACAGAAATATTTTATCACTGAGGCAAGGCCGCATCCTCCTCAAGTGAAGTCTCTCGTTATGCAATGAAAACCCAGATCCTACTGGGAACTTTATATAAAAAAAGAAAACACATAAGATTTATTATCCATGTCTCATAATTTATGTACACTGTTCATTTTATATCATCCTAAAATAATGGCAAATTGAGGGAGTAGTAGACATTTCCTTGAGGGAGTAATAAAACATTTCTTCGAGAACACAAAAAGGAGAAACTGCATACTATAGAGTGATAATTTTAAAAAATGGACATTGGTCAAACTCGACCCCAAAAGCTAGCTCATGAGGTGAGAATTATCCAAGACCATTTAAGAAGACCAAGTTACAGAGTAGTGCTTAAGGAAAAACAATACCGGCTCAGTTATTAAGAATGGTCTATCTAAATTATGCCTAAGAAGTGTGAAAAGAGAGAAATACTAGAGTCTGAGAGTAAACTGAGAGACATTGTAATAGTATAGCAGGAGAATAGCTCGTATTTATAATGTAAGAACATCAGGGACAATTAGGATTGTGCTTCAAAAGTTATATTTTCATTAACTATCTATCTGATGCAATAAGAGTTGTAAGTGTTATAAGAGTAAGGAATTTTAAAGAAACCCTTCCTAGGAGTTATGCTTCAAGATATCATATTCTTAATTGGGTCTTGATAGTTGGAGTAATTTGTCTTTTGGTACAGCAGACTGAGTTTTGATCTTGCTCATTTGTAAAAATTTCACTTGGTTATCAAAAATATAAAAATAAGAAGACCAAGTTACCGCATCCCACCCGATTTGGGACATTTAACTATGAAACGATTAAAATTGCGATAGTACACCTTGTGTTTGGCATAAAATGACAAATAAAGGGCCGTCCGTACACTAAATTCGTGCTAGAATGACAGAATGGCAATGTAGAAGTTAATTACCTCTTTGGTTTGACTATTTATATATTCAAAATGGACTGATTGGAGTGTACTTGAGCTGCCTCTTACAGAAATGCATGGTAAGTCTGTATACAATAGACCCTTTTGGTTTGGTCTTTCTCCGAACCCTGCGCATAGCGAGAGCTTAGTGCACCGATTGCCACATCTACTCGACTATTCTGAAGGAAATGATGAGAGAGGGGGTGCTGGAAATTTAGTGGAAGAGGAATGAATTTTTAAATGGAAAATACATTAATCTATGAGAAAATGATGTCGAAACTGAAAAGAGTTTAGTACTATATATAGATTTTCTTTTGTGTGATTGTAGGGCTTACCTATATTACTAACGTGTGATAACATCACTCTGAGAAAAATATCATAGAATAAAATAAAGCTAGAAGTATCATAGAATAAAATATAATGACATTAACTGTAAGAAACGTATCATAGAATAAAGTTATAAGCAGTTAGGTTTCAAGCTACCATTTTATATTCTTGGATTTCATATCAAGTTCAGTTCAGCAGAAGAACACTAAAGTATCCTTCTTTATAAAAGGCTTATATAATACCTCATCCTCCTTCCTCCAATGAATCTTCCAAAACCAGACAGACAAGTAATTATCAGTATTCCTAAATTAAAAAAATCTACTTTAATAAGCTTGAGGCTAAAGACTGATGATACATCAAATTTTCTTGTAAATGAAGTAAATTCAGCTAAAAGTGGGACTGATAAAACCAGTGTCTTTTTAATTAAAGTACGAACCGGAAGAAAGAGTCGGACTCCTGCAGGTCTAATACTAATGTAGGCACAATTTTTACCGATAGCATTCAAAAAATAAAAAAGTAAACACGCAAGAAGGTAAGAGGTTCCATCATCTAATATATATATACATATATTTATTTAAATTTGACACTGCATATGACAACTTATAGCATGTTCGGCCAATCTTTTTTTTAGTCAAAAGCGTTTTTTTATTGTTATTTGCTAAAAGTGTTTTTTTTTTAAGTTAAGGTGTTTGAAAACTTTTAGAAGGAAAAAAAAGTGCTCTTGAGTAGAAACACAGAAGTGTTTTAGAAGCAAAAAAGTAGCTTCTCCTCAAAAGCATTTTTTAAGAAAAACTATTGAGAAAAATATACTTAAAATCATTTATTAAGAGCTTGGTCAAATACTAATTGTTGTTCAAAAATGCTTTTGAAATTTATTAGCCAAACAAAAACTGCTTCTCACCAACAAAATACGTTTCAGAAAAATATTTTTCAAAATAAGCTGATTTTATAAGCTTGACCACGCCAAAGATGACCTAACAAAATCATTAAGTGGGTCCCACCCTACAATTCGATATATAGTTACTTCCTGGGCATAAAGAGGGAATTGAAGGAGCGTTGGAAAAGGTATAATAACAACGTTAATCTTGTCAATCATTTTATCCTCCAATAGATAATGTTAGTCAGCATTCAACAGTTCAAATTCAATTAGGACACATTAACTTTTGGCATAAAGAGAGGAAGAGTGTTCGAAAAGGTATACTATAATATAAGTCCCTAGTAACAACGTTAATTTTGTCCATCATTATCTAAACGGAAAAGTTCCAAATAAGACCTTGTACTATACGAAATTGAGCACATTTGTCCTTCGTTAATACTTTAGCCCATATATACCCTTACCGTCACATAGTTGGTCCATATATGCTCTTACCGTCTCTAACAACCCGGTCGGTCAGTTCGAGAGTTGTAGCCCTGTTCCCCCATTTACTGTTCTGTTAATGTTTTATAGCTGTTATATGACTTATCGGGTTAGTTGGTTCGGGTTCGGAGTGAGTTCAGTATGAAATGAGATACTTAGTCTATTAAATGGAAAGCTTAAGTTGAAAAGTCGACCGGATGTTGATTTATATGTAAATGACCCCGAATTCAAATTCTGATGATTCCGGTAGCTCCAAATGGTGATTTTGGACTTAGGAGCGTGTCCGGACAATTATTTAGAGGTCCGTAGTGGGATTAGGCTTGAAATGGCGAAAATCGAATTTTTGGGAAGTTTGACCGGGGGGTTGACTTTTTGATATCGGGGTCAGATTCTAATTTCGAAAGTTGCAGTAGGTTCGTGGGGTCATTTATGACTTGTGTGCAAAATTTAAGGTCAATCGGACGTAATTTGATAGGTTTCGGCGTTGTTTGGAGAATTTAAAAATTTCGAAGTTTCTTAGGCTAGAATCCGTGTGTAATTCGTGTTTTAGATGTTGTTGAACGTGATTTAAAAATTCGACTAAGTTTGTATGATGTTATAATACTTGTTGGTATATTTGGTTGAGGTCCGGGGGCCTCGGGTTGATTTCGGATGGTTAACGGACTTGGAATGTGATTTGAGAAGTTGCTGAAGCCTGAGAGCTGCTGGTGTGACCGCATCTGCGGAGAGAGGACCGCAGATGCGATGCCACAAGTGCGACAGGTTGAGCGCAGGTGCGGAAAGGGTGGAGACCAGCAGGGGTCGCAGGTGCGATGGTTTCTCTGCACCTGCGATAGCGCAAATGCGGACCATGGGTCGCAGGAGCGGAGGCAGCCGAAGTTAGTCTTTTCTGCATGTGTGCCCAGATTGTTCGCATCAGCGGGCGCGTAGGTGCGAGCCCAGGCTCCGCAAGTGCGGAAGTGCCTGGGCAGAACCTATATCAGCGGGGTCCGAGATGTTTTGCTTCATTTTATCATTTTGAGCTCGGATTTTAGAGATTTTGAGAGGGCTTTTCAAGTGGAATTCTTGAGGTAAGTTCACTGTCTTCATTTTGCTTCAATAATTATGCTTCCCCACTGATTTCCCACCTAGATGGTATGTTTTTGAGGTGTAAATTAGGGATTTGAGGCTAGGGATTTGGAGAGTTGGATTTGAGAATTTGAATGACCAATTGGTATCGAATTTTAATGAATTTTGTATGGTTGGACTCGTGAGTGAATGAGCTTTCAAATTTTATGACTTTTGTTGGATTTCGAGACGTGAGCCCGGGGGGCGGGTTTGGGCCGATTTCCGATTTTGGCTATAATTAGTATTTTTCTTGTGAAATTAATTTCTCTAGCCTATATTGATTGTATTGAATTGCTTGTGACTAGATTCAGGGCGTTTGGAGATGGATTTGAGAGGCAAGGGCGTTTCGGAGTAGAATTTAGCCTGGATTGATGTAAGTAACACTTTCAAACTTGGTTTTGAGGGTTCGAAACCCCAAATTAAAAAAATCTACTTTAATAAGCTTGAGGCTAAAGACTTATGATACTGTTGCGGAAGCCAAATGTATATAGTGTGAATGAGTCACAACTACTATACCAAAATAGATGACAACCACTAAATAATAAACAAGACAATAAGACAACAATAAAAGAACACCAGAATTTACGAGGTTCGACCAATTTTGCCTACTTCCTCGGACACAATCAATATTTTATTCCACTCCAAAATTACAAGTGAAATAATACTAAAGAGAGAAGATACAAATGCCTTAAGAAGATAAAAAAGGCAAATGAGAGGTGTGTCTAAATCCTAGATATTAGGCCTCCTTTTATAGGGTGAAATTCCCATTCAAAATTATCATCCACCGATGTGGGACTTTTGACAATTTTAACAAATCTCCACCTTGGCAAAATTCCACATCTTCAATTTTCTCTCAATAACAAATTTTGGTTGTGTCTTCATCTTCAATCTTTAGTGTTCAACAATGTTGATCAAATCCAAACAATGTTGAAACTTGACCGCAGTCACCACTTTTGTCAGCATATCAGCAGGGTTCTCCGTAGTATGAATTCTTTTCACCTTGACTCCACCTTCTTCTATGATTTCTCATACGAAATGATACCGAACATCAATGTGCTTCGTCCTTGCATGATAAACTTGGTTCTTTGCTAATTGAATAGCACTTTGACTATCACAAAAAATTGTAATATTTTTTTGTTCAATACCAAGCTTCTTTAGCAACCCCTGAAGCCAAATTGTGTTACACCCTATAATTTCGTACGTAAAAATGCGTCGTAAGCAAACTAATGTAGGACCAAAAATGAAATAATATTTAAAAGTATATAAAGTAAGTTAATCATGTTACCTCTGAGGTTACAAATATTGAAGATCATGAACAACAAATACAAAGAGGGTTAGATAGTTCAGAAGCTAAAGCAATTAAAGAAAACAATGTTTCGTCGAAAGTCGACAAGTTGGGAATGTTATAACATGTACCTTTGGGGTGAGACTAAGGTGCTTAACATGATAAGGAGATTATTTTATGATTTATATTAGTCGTATAACATCCGTGTGTTATGTTTTGATGTCAAGCGAGTTGTGGAACAAAAGTCGATAAAAGTCATCACAAGTTACATTCATAAGTTTTACTGAAACTTTGGATCAACTGTAACTGCAATTTTCTCCCAATATACTTAGAGTTATGGGGTGTTCCACCCATCAAATTAAATATCTATGGGTCTATTTTCCAATGCATTAAACCGTTTGTCAATACGACATTGGAGTAGCGAGATATGGGCATGTTTGCGATATTGCGCAAGCTGCTAGGTGACAAGTAGGTGTGTCACCTACTTGCTTAAATGAAAGCCCAAAGTTGAGCCATTTCGGGTCGCCCAAATAGGCCTTTTAAAGGCCCATTTTCTTCATATATTAGACTTAGAGTATAATAACCAGACATAAGCTCTGCAAAACAAATCCTCCCAAAAAAATTTCTCACAAACCCTAATTGATTTTCTCTCCCTTTCAAGTTCTAATTGGAGGTAAAACCTAGAGTTTGAAGAACCAAGATAGGAGCTGAGTTATCCAATACATAAGGTGAGTTTACTGCTCTCTTTCATCCAGTTTTTCTTTTGTAAATTCATGGTAAATCGTTCTATACTTGTAAGAACTCACGGGACGGTGACCGGAAGCCGTGAGTTCGAGTTATTCACTTGTAGCGGANGGCGGACTGTTTTGTGTTGCTGTTGGGCTGCGTGTTTTACTATTATTTTGTGGAGTTTTGGAGAATGAAGTGGGTGTAGAAACACCATATAAATGTAGGGTGGTTGGCTGGTCGTTCGTCATAACAT
>AWOL01S0065550.1:28340-40601 GCA_000715115.1 Nicotiana otophora
CATGGAAGAGCCTTGAACTGGTGGAGCACGAGATGAACTCTGAACTGGAAGGGCACTAAGTGATGAGTGGCCCTGATGAGAACTGTGAGAACCATGGCCAGATGATGCACCATGGTGAAATGGTCGAGCTGACTGAGCCTGTCTAAAATGACGACCTCTACCGTGCTGGAACTGATCCCCCAAAGGAGCACCGCTGAATCCACCCTGACCACGAGGCCTCTTGGCCTTCCTTTCAACCCTCTCCTGATCGCAAACCATCTCAATATGCCAAGCAGTATCGACAACCTCATCAAAGGTAGAACCCGAAATCTGCTCCCTGGTTATGAGCAACTGTAGCTGATAAGTGAGGCCATCAATAAACCTCATGATCCTCTCTCTGTTTGTGGGAACCAACCAGATAGCATGACGGGCCAACTCAGAGAATCACATCTCATATTGTGTCACAGACATATCACCCTAACGAAGTCGCTCAAACTGTCTGTGCAGCTCCTCTTTGCGAGATCGAGGCACAAACTTCTCCAAAAAGACCACGGAGAACTACTGCCAAGTAAGGGGTGCTGCGCTAACAGGCCTACGCCTCTCGTAAATTTCCCACCATCTGAGTGCAGCCCTAGAGAAAGGTATTGAATGAGACCCCACAAGTCTCCAGAATACGAGCAGTACGGAGTATACTTTGACACCTGTCTAAAAAGTGCAGAGCATCCTCTCTCTCTCTGTGCCACTGAAAGGTGGTGGCTAGAGTCTCCCAAACCTCTCCAACCTATGCTGATCATCCTCAGGCATAGCAGGAACCACATAATCCTGAGCAACTGCAACCGGCTAGGCTGGTGGTGCCTCCGGTGTCTGAAGTCCCTGAATGACCTGCTCGGGTGTGCTAGCGACGGGAGTCTGAGTGCCTCCTCTGGCCTGAGAAGTGGCTGCGGCCGTCGAAATAGAGACTGCCTGAGCAAGGCCGGTGCATACTGTCAGAATCTGAGATAGGGCCTCCTGAAGGCCTGGAATCACAATAGGCACAAGTGGTGCATGAGCTGGTGCATCAATAATTGGAACTTGGTCCTGATCTGGGACAACTGGTGGATCTGCAGGTACTGCCCCAGCTACTGTACGGGCTGCACCTCTGCCCCTACCACGGCCTCTACCGCCGCCTCGGCCTCTCGTGGCCCTGGCTGGTGGTACTGGTGGCTGGCCCTCCTGACCGGTAGCATGAGTCCTCACCATATATGATAAAATGAAACAACAGATGTTTAGTTACTAGAATCAAAAGATTCGCACGACAATAATTCAAGAATGTGGAGTTTCCTTAAGGTTATGTAGCCTCTCGAAGATAAGTAAAGACGTCCCCGTACCGATTCGCAAGACTCTACTGAACCCGCTCATGACTCGTGAGACCTATGTAACCTAGGCTATGATACCAATCTGTCACGACCCAAACTAACCCCTATCGTGATGGCGCCTATCGTGGAACTAGGCAAGCCGACTCATTTCCAAAACAAACCGATATTTCATTTCAAAGATAATTTCAATGTTATTTAACATTAAAAACTTCATAAAGGAGTTCCAATCAAAATAAAAGTGCGGAAGAAAAAGCCCCACATCGGGGTGTCACTAGGCATGAGCATCTACTACAATATGTCTAATAATATCAAGGCTAACTCAGCCTGGAAAATAGCTAAATACAACTAGAGGAAGATAAGAGGGAGAAGAGCAGGGGCTGTGATTGCCAAACAACTACCTTGCTATCTCTAAGAAAATCTACAACCAGAACAATCAATAACTGCTACCGTGTCCAGCTACACCTGAATCTGCACACAAGGTGCAGGGAGTAACGTGAGTATGCCAACTCAGTAAGTAACAACAATAAATAAAGACTGAGCAGTAGTGACGAGCAATAAATCATATAACATCCATATCGGGAAATCTCAGTAAAATACCACATGCTTTTAAAATCAGGGTTTGAATTAAAACATCTCGTTTAACCCAGTTCGAGTAAAACTTATTTAAAGATATTTTTCAACAGTTTTCAGACAGAGGAAAAATGCAAAGGTGAGCAAAAATGATGAAAACATAAATAGCCCCTCGTTGAAAACATCACTCATATACAGCCCATCGGGCAAACCTCACAGTCACTTGTGCCACTCGGGCATTCCTCACAATCACTCTTGCCACTCGGTCACTCAGCACTCGCACTCAGTAGGCACCTGCGCTCACTGGGGGAGTGTGTATAGACTCCGGAGGGGCTCCTTCAGCCCAAGCGCTATAATCTGTATGGACAACTCACGTGCTATAATAATAAAGTATGCTGCAGGCGGGCAGCCCCGATCCACACTCATCTTCACAATAAGACCCTCGGCCGATATCAAACATGCTGCAGCGTGCAGCCCGATCCCATAAATATCCTCACAAATCAGGCCCTCAGCTTCACTCAGTCATTAACTTTTCAAGCCACTTGGGTATTTCAGTAAAACAGGGCATTCAGCCCAAAACATTTATATGCATAAAAATAGAGTCATAAAACTAATTATGCGTTAACCACGTATAAACATGGCTGAGTATAGATTTTCAATCGAAAACAATGAGACAATAGTAAGAAAAAGCCCCTAAGGGTCCAAACAGCAATGGCACAAGGCCCAACCATGGCATTCAGCCCAATTTACAGAAACTCTTTCTATAACATATAAGTATCATATAGTTTCAATAAAATATGCAGCTTTACAGTTGCTACGGACAAACCAAGTCACCAATCCCCAACGGTGCACGCCCACACGCCCGTCACCTAGCATGTGCATCACCTCAAAGTAGTAAAATGATATGAAATTCGGGGTTTCATACCCTCATGACTAGATTTACAATCGTTACTTACCTCAAGCCGTGAAATTCTTATTCTGCAATGTCCTTACCTCGTGAATTGGTCTCCAAACACCTCGAATCTGGTCATAAATCATTCATTTCAGTCAATAAAATTCATTGGAATTAATCCCATAAGAAAATAATGATTTTCCATAAAAATCCAAAAATTAGCTCAAAAATCGCATGTGAGGCCCACGCCTCAGAACTCGACAAAAATTACAAAATCTGGAAGCCCATTCAACTACGAGTCTAACTATACCAATTTTACTAAAATCCGACCCCAACTGGACCCTCAAATCTTCAATTTAAACCAAGAGGGTTTTCAAATTTTTCCAACTCAATTCACCAATTAAATGATAAAAACAACCATGGATTCGAGTAATTTAGCCAATATTGAGTTAAGAACAATTATCCCGTTGTTTACACTTAAAATCACCCCAAATCGTATCAAATCCGAGCTCCAAATCGTCAAAAACTGAAAATGGGACGAAGTCCCATTTTCAGAACTTAAACTCACTGCCCAAACTTTTCTTCTTTGCGAACGCGGTCAGTGCCTCGCGTTCGCGAAGCACAATATAGCTCTTGTCCAAATTCCTCCTTCGCGAACGCGACATCACCCTCGCGTTCGCGAAGCACAATATAGCTCTTGTCCAAATTCCTCCTTCGCGAACGCGACATCACCCTCGCGTTCGCGAAGCACAATATAGCTCTTGTCCAAATTCCTCCTTCGCGAACGCGACATCACCCTCGCGTTCGCGAAGCACAATATAGCTCTTGTCCAAATTCCTCCTTCGCGAACGCGACATCACCCTCGCGTTCGCGAAGCACAATATAGCTCTTGTCCAAATTCCTCCTTCGCGAACGCGACATCACCCTCGCGTTCGCGAAGCACAATATAGCTCTTGTCCAAATTCCTCCTTCGCGAACGCGACATCACCCTCGCGTTCGCGAAGCACAATATAGCTCTTGTCCAAATTCCTCCTTCGCGAACGCGACATCACCCTCGCGTTCGCGAAGCACAAAATGCCTCTACCTCAATGCCTTCTACGCGAACGCGTCCAACCCATCGCGAACGCGATGCTTCATTTCCCCCTCACTACGCGAACGCGACATCCCCTACGCGAACGTGTAGACCAATTGCCTGGGGTCCTCGACTGCTTCCTCTCTTCTTCGTGAACGCGTAACACCTCTCGCGTTCGCGATGCACACCTAGTCCACCCTTCGCGAACACGTTCTTCTCTTCGCGAACGTGAAGAGAAAATATTGACAGCCTATCAGTTACTCTTCGCGAACGCGAGGCTCCACTCACGAACGCGATGAAGGAAACCAGATGGTGCATCAGAAAAATTCCAGCAGAGTTCCAAGTCCATAATCCAACCCGTTAACCATCCGAAACTCACCCGAGCCCCTCGGGACCTCAACCAAATATACCAACAAGTCCTAAAAAATCATACGGACTTAGTCAAACCCTCAAATCACCTCAAACAATGCTAAAACCTTGAATTACACCCCAATTCAAGCCTAATGAATTTTGAAATTTCTAATTTCTACAAACGACTCCGGAACCTATCAAATCACGTCCGATTGACCTCAAATTTGCACACAAGTCATAAATGATATAACAGAGGTATTTCAATTTTCAGAATCGAATTCTGACCCTGATATCAAAAAGTCAACCTCCCGGTCAAACTTCTCAAAAATTAAACTTTCTGCATTTCAAGCCTAATTCTTCTACGGACCTTCAAATAATATTCCGGACATGCTCCTAAGCCCAAAATCACCATACGGATCTATTGTAATTATCAGAATTCGAATCCGAGATCATTTACACATAGGTCCATATCCGGTCCACTTTTCTAACTCAATTTTTCAATTATGAGACTAAGTGTCTCATTTCACTCCGAGTTCCTTCCGGACCCGAACCAACTAACCTGATATAACATAATATTGCTGAATAACACAAAAAGAAGTAGAAATGGAGAAAACAGGGATATAACTCTCGAAACAACCGGCCAAGTCGTTATAGAGATATGGGACTTGAGTAGAGTTAAGGCGGGATCGTAAGGATTCAAGGTAGAGCTGCTTCGTCGTCACAGTCCCTTGGGGTCTTTTCATTTCATTGTACTGTTAATTTGCAATTAAACAATATTATATATTCGGTCTTCGTGATCATTTCATGTATTCAATTAGAGTTCGTGACTCGGTACTACCAGTCTTGGGAGGTTTTATATTCATATTTGTTCCGCTGTTAGTTTTGATTACTTATTTAATTAAAAAAAAGGCTCCAAAATGTAATTGAAATCGTCTTACCTAGTCTTAGAGACTAGGTACCATCACGACTCCCGTGGTGGGATATTTGGGTCGTGACACCTGATCTTCAGGTGCAATTGGTGTTTAGTTATACCCTGAATAACCATCAAGAAAACAGTAAAAATCATATCCTGCAATACTTTCTAATATTTGATCAATAAATGGTAAAGAAAAATTATCTTTTCAAGTGGTATCATTGAGACCTTTGTAATCAATATAGACTCTCCATCATATGACAGTCATGGTAGGTATGAATTCATTACTTTCATTTTTTATAACCGTCATACCTTCATTTTTTGGTACTACCCGAACAGGGCTTACTTAAGGGCTGTCTGAAATGGAATAAATAATACCTGCCGCCAAAAGCGTTACGATCTCCATTTTTACTACTTCTTGTATTGCTGGATGCAATCTCTTTTGGGGCTGGACTATTCGCTTGTAGATATTCTCTATGAGGATTCGATGCATGCAAACAACTGGGTTAATCCTTTGATATCTTCTATAGTCCACCCCAAGGCTCCTTTGTGTGCTTTCAACACTTCAATAAGTTTTTCTTCTTATCATGCAGTAAGAGAAGATGAAATATTACTAAAGATAATTCTTCCTCAATATAAACATATTTTAAATGAGATAGGAGAAATTAAAGTTTAATATTTGGTTAAACTTGTTCTGGTTGCATCACCTCATCTTTAGAATCTTTTTCTAATATTTCAGCTTCTCTCATGATGATAGGATCATCCTGTGTGGTGCTAGATTTGGCCAAATATCTTTCCATTGAGTTTGAAATTAATTGATCATATTTGAATTCATCTGTAAGATAATTAAGCATATCAATTGAAAAACACGAAAATGATGTCTCATCTCCTGAAAATTTTAGTATCTTTTGCATATCAAAAATGACTCTTTCTTCATCAACTCTCAAAATTAGTTGTCCTTGATGGACATCTATGATTGCTCTACCTTTGGCAAGAAATGGTCTACCCAAGATAATTGGTTCATCACGACATTCCTTCATTTCAAGTACTATAAAATCTACAGGAAAAACAAACTTATCTATTCTTACGAGCACATTTTCAATTATTCTCTTAGGTTCTTAGTACTTTGATTTGCAAACTGAATAGAAACACCCATTTCTTTCATTTTACCAAGATTTAATTTTCTAAAGATAGAAAATGGCATCAAGTTAATTGAAGCTCCAAAATAACAAAGTGCTTTTTCAAAATATACTTCTCCCAAAGTGCATGGAATTGTAAAACTACCTAGATCACTGTATTTTTGTGGTAGCTTATTTTGAAGTATAACACTGTATTTTTCAACAAGTATTACCACAGAAACTTCTTCAAATTTCTTTTTACTTGACAAAATTTCTTTTAAAAATTGGCACAAGAAGGCATTTGCAACAAAGCATCAGTGAAAGGAATATTGATGTGAATCTGTTTTAAAATCTCCAAAAACTTTGAAAATTGATTATCAAGCTTTTCTCTTTTCATTTTATGTGGAAAAAGAATTGTCACGGGGAAATGAGTCAATTTTTAATATTTTCTTCTTCTTTTTTCTTGACTTCTTTTTTCTTGGCTTTTTTCTCTTCAGATGGTTTAGAGGGTATTTCAATATTCTTACCCTTATTTACCTGTTGTTCTGACTGGCCTGTATAGGGTTCATCAAGATTCTTACTTGACCCTAAGGTGATGGTCTTAAGGTACTCCTTTGTATTTTTCTCTGTGTTGCTTGGCAAGGGAGACACAAGAGTTGCCAGTTGGATTAATTGAATTTCCAGATTTTTGAGGGCTGAACCTTGGATTTCCATCTTTTCATCAATGACTTTAATGTACTTATACAAAAGTTCATTAAGAACTGAATGACCTTGTTGAGGACTTTGGTGATATGGCTCTGCTTGTTGATAAGGTCTGTAATTTGGTTGCCCACAGTTCTGATTTTGGTATCCCGACTGACCTTGTACTTGTTGTTTCTGACAGCTTTGAGAGTTCTTTGCACTATTTGTATTGCTCCATTGAAATCCTGGATGCTTTTGTGCCATTGGACTACCAAAAGGGTACGGTTTATAACTGATAGAATGGACATGTTTATCATTATGATTGGTTGCTTGACATTCATAGTTCAAATGGTTTCCTCCACACATGTCACAAGCCTCAGACTGGCTTGGTTGTGTATTCACCTGAAAAGATTTAAACTTTTATGCCAAAGAAATAATTTGTTGCGTTAGTGTATTTAAAGCATCAACCTGATTTACGTAGTAGCCTTCTTGATGATTACACGCTCAGATGGCCATTGGATGGCATTCTCACAAATATCGTTCAATAATTGCAATGCTTCCTCTGTGATTTGTTTCATTATAGAACCTCATGCAACTGCATCAATTACATTTTTAGAAGAGGGTTTTAACCCGTGATACAAAATATACAGATGCATATGTTCACGAATGTCATGGTGTGGAAATTTTCTTAACATTGCTTTTAATCTTTTTCAAGTTTGATAAACTGGATCAATATCAGTCTGCAAGAAATTAGATATGTCTTGTCTTAAGTTTGTGGTTTTAGCAGGGGAAAAATATTTGTTTAAAATTTTCTGACTCATTTGGTCCCATGTGATAATGGAACCTTGCGGTAAACTTCGCAACCAAGTCTTGGCATCTCCTTTTAAATAAAAAGAAAATAGCCTTAACTTGATAGCTTCAGGACGTACTCCATTGTGCTTAGTTGTTTCAACAAGTTCCAGAAAGTCAATTAAATGACTGTGTGGATCTTCACTTGAGTCTCCAGCGAAGATACAAGACTGCTGAATTGTTTGAATCAGGCCAGTCCTTATTTCAAAGTTGTTGGCTGCCACTGGGGGTTTTCTGATACTAGATTCACAGTTGGAGCGGTTAGGTCAAGCATAATCCCTAAGGATTCTGTTTGTTGGTCTTGGTGCTACTTCATTAAACTAATCTTCTACATGGACTGGTGGTGGAACTTCCGGTGGATGAATTTCTTCTACTTCTTGATTCTCCATTCCTTCACAATCTAGGCTTTGAGAAGATGGTGTTTGTCCTTTCCTTCACAATTGAAGAGCTTTCAATTTCTGGATCGTAACTAACCAACTTTCTTTTATAGAAGAGCAGGTCATAAAATATCCAAAATTTTAAAATAAAAGCACAATTTTTTTTTATAGAAAATTAAAGTAGTTCTTAAAATAATAATAGTACTATATAAAATAAAATAAAAATATACGAAATGTTGTAGTAGTAACTAATAGTAGTATTATTACTAAATAACAATTAAAACATTTTATAAAGTTGAAACATAAAAGTAGGTGATGCAACAAAAACGTTTATATGATAATATTCTTACTTAAAATAATAAAAATTATGTTAATACATACAATACTAATTTTAGAATTACTAAAAATAGTAAATAGTAGTACTGCTAGTAAGCGAAACTAATATGCTGAAGAAGATTGTATTAACAATACTAACAACTATGTAGTAATGTTGTTGAAGGAAAAAAAACAAATAATAATTTAACAATAATTATAATAATAAGTACTCAAATTAGTAACAAAATATTTAATCTGAAGAGGATGTATGCCAAACCCCAGCAACAATGCCAAAACTTTGACAAGACCAATGTGTGTAGGAATTTCCTGCTCGTATTCTGTCAAATATTAGTATAGTTTATGATATCGTCCCACAGAGATTGGATAATCTATGTTACAGACTTATAATTTTTTAACTACTATTTGAGAGAATCAACTTGATGAAAAGTGAGTGAGATTTAAAACTTGTTAATTACTTAAACAAAAAAAATAACTTCTGGAAGATTTATACTTTAAAACGAGTTGGAAATCATTGAATTCACTTGATTATTACTATAATAAAATCTCAATTTCTACATTTATTTCTTTAAAGAATAATTGCTTATTTTTAATACAATTATATTTTGCTCACTAAGAAATAACCAATTAATAACACTCCGTGAGAACTATGTTAATTAATCAACTTAAGACTAATGACGTTTAAACCAAAATATTTTTCTTGCTTGAATTGTGCTAAAAGATAGTAAAAACTTCGTGAGAATATTTATACTAAAGATCAATAATCTTTCCTACAACAATTCCTCCGTGAAAATTAAAACTGAGGCAAGCAAGATTACGGACTTGAAATAATAGTTTGTAAAATATTACTCTCACTCTACTATTTTATTCATCAGTTATTATATATTACTTTTGCTCCGTGAGAATTACAAAATTAATAGAAGAATAACTTAGAGGTAAAATATGTAGACATGATAATAGATTAGTTAAAAACCATCATTCCAGCATAGTATGAAATGTAAATAAAAACGTTCAAGAAAAATATATAAAAGCCGAGATAGTATTATAAAATATATCAAGCTTCATCAACTATCCCAACGAAAAGAAATTACTCTATTATGGATTGAGAAAAGCTAAAAAGGATATTTAGAAGACTAGAAATATTTTTACTATAAGGAAAAGGAAACAAAGAAAAGAAGACCAAGACTAGTTCTTTCCATAATTTCCATATGTGTATTCCACATTTGGGAATATGAAAAATAATGTGTGCAACTGTGACTTTGCTTCATTCTCTTGTCCTTTAGACTTTTTCCTTTCTTTTTCATAATTTCTTCTTCCTACAAGAATTGTTAAAAAATGTGCTAGTATAGGATAACGTTATTCATATATTATTTTAAAATCTTATTTTTAACACATGAAATTATATGAATGATTTATATCCATCAATCCACTTATAATGTGCAACCATTGGAAAACAAGCAGAAGACATCAATAAGTTAGGATCATTTAGGGGAAGGTTAAAAAGACCTGTTTGTTTTAGCTTGACTAATGTAAAGCAATGTATATGCTTAATACTTCATGGACAAGCCCTCTTGAGTCTTGAGTTTGCTTTATGGATGCTGGACTACCTGTGCAAGATTAAGGGTAAGAGCACAGCAGCTTTTGTGTAACTGCAATTTAACAAGAGCTAGGTGGAAAAATATAATCTTAGCAGAGATTCTTCGTGAATGTCTATTAGCAGATATTAATGGCAGGGTTACCCATAAAAGAAAGTGAGGATAATGCCATAAGGTGACTGCGAGGTCACCACCTATATCTCGTTAAACAAATGTTAGGCTGTTAACTGGAGTCTAAATGAATTAATCAGAGTTTGCAAGTTGATCTGGTCTTCCCTGAAACATAAAAACAACCTATCATTGAAGTACCATGCCATCCTTTCGATAGATTTCTTAAGAACACAATCTTATATTAAGGTGGTTTTACTTGTTTAAAAGGTCCTAAACTAAGGTATAACTGCAATAGCCAACACACAGTTGGAGATTCAAAGCAGTTTAGATAATATCAATTTGTGTTAGCTCTTTCTTTAACATCTTCTTCTTCTTCTATCTTTTGCTTTCTATTATTTATCTGTCTATCCGTTAGTGTTTGGGAGCCGGGGTATTACTCTTATGTGTACCTGAAGTCTTGATTGAAAATGCCTTGCTGTTGATAATCTATAAAGANAAACTTCCGAAAGCAGGATCAACAACAGTATACTCCCCAAGACCGGGGGGGAGAGGGGGGTTGTTTGGGAAAGCGACTTCTACATATTGGATATGTTTGCTTTAATTGATTGAGTATATGTAGATATCCGATTGGGGTTATTTTAGCTCCTGTTGGACTATATTATTCTTCTTGTAAAATGGTTCGGCTTTGTTCTCCTCTGGGTTAAGCATGCGTCATTTTCACGTCCATAATTTTCCTTCGACGAGGTCGTGATGACACCTAGTCTGTACGACTAAGTAAGCCTAGCAGATTATAATAACTTGACGGAAATAATTAACAAAATACTAAAACAAGGTTGAATAACTGATATAAACTTCCGAAAGCAGGATCAACAACAGTATACTCCCCAAGACCGGGGGGGAGAGGGGGGTTGTTTGGGAAAGCGACTTCTACATATTGGATATGTTTGCTTTAATTGATTGAGTATATGTAGATATCCGATTGGGGTTATTTTAGCTCCTGTTGGACTATATTATTCTTCTTGTAAAATGGTTCGGCTTTGTTCTCCTCTGGGTTAAGCATGCGTCATTTTCACGTCCATAATTTTCCTTCGACGAGGTCGTGATGACACCTAGTCTGTACGACTAAGTAAGCCTAGCAGATTATAATAACTTGACGGAAATAATTAACAAAATACTAAAACAAGGTTGAATAACTGATATAAACTTCCGAAAGCAGGATCAACAACAGTATACTCCCCAAGACCGGGGGGGAGAGGGGGGTTGTTTGGGAAAGCGACTTCTACATATTGGATATGTTTGCTTTAATTGATTGAGTATATGTAGATATCCGATTGGGGTTATTTTAGCTCCTGTTGGACTATATTATTCTTCTTGTAAAATGGTTCGGCTTTGTTCTCCTCTGGGTTAAGCATGCGTCATTTTCACGTCCATAATTTTCCTTCGACGAGGTCGTGATGACACCTAGTCTGTACGACTAAGTAAGCCTAGCAGATTATAATAACTTGACGGAAATAATTAACAAAATACTAAAACAAGGTTGAATAACTGATATAAACTTCCGAAAGCAGGATCAACAACAGTATACTCCCCAAGACCGGGGGGGAGAGGGGGGTTGTTTGGGAAAGCGACTTCTACATATTGGATATGTTTGCTTTAATTGATTGAGTATATGTAGATATCCGATTGGGGTTATTTTAGCTCCTGTTGGACTATATTATTCTTCTTGTAAAATGGTTCGGCTTTGTTCTCCTCTGGGTTAAGCATGCGTCATTTTCACGTCCATAATTTTCCTTCGACGAGGTCGTGATGACACCTAGTCTGTACGACTAAGTAAGCCTAGCAGATTATAATAACTTGACGGAAATAATTAACAAAATACTAAAACAAGGTTGAATAACTGATATAAACTTCCGAAAGCAGGATCAACAACAGTATACTCCCCAAGACCGGTGGAACTGAGTCATAAGCTCTACAGAGTAAAACTAGAATATCTACTGCATCACTGTCTGAAAGAAAATACAACGGGAAATAAAAATAAAGGAAGGTGACTCCGAGGCCTGTGGAC
>AWOL01S0065550.1:40646-80815 GCA_000715115.1 Nicotiana otophora
ACAGTATACTCCCCAAGACCGGGGGGGAGAGGGGGGTTGTTTGGGAAAGCGACTTCTACATATTGGATATGTTTGCTTTAATTGATTGAGTATATGTAGATATCCGATTGGGGTTATTTTAGCTCCTGTTGGACTATATTATTCTTCTTGTAAAATGGTTCGGCTTTGTTCTCCTCTGGGTTAAGCATGCGTCATTTTCACGTCCATAATTTTCCTTCGTACGAGGTCGTGATGACACCTAGTCTCTACGACTAAGTAAGCCTAGCAGATTATAATAACTTGACGGAAATAATTAACAAAATACTAAAACAAGGTTGAATAACTGATATAAACTTACGAAAGCAGGATCAACAACAGTATACTCCCCAAGACCGGTGGAACTGAGTCATAAGCTCTACAGAGTAAAACTACAATATCTACTACATCACTGTCTGAAAGAAAATACAACGGGAAATAAAAATAAAGGAAGGTGACTCCGAGGCCTGTGGACGCCGAGCAAGCATACCTTGAAGTCTCCGTAAAGCAGCTAACAGATGATCACTAATAACCGGCACGAGCAGACATACCTGGATCTGCACAAAAATATACAGAAGCGTTAGTATGAGTATACCACAATGGTACCTAGTAAGTATCAACCCTAACCTCAGTAAAGTAGTGATGAGGCCAGATCAAGACACCTACTAGGATATAAATAAACAGTATGAAACGTAATAAGGATAAATAATGAAACGCAGAGAAATAACTGATGCGAAACTCTTAATAACAATGTGATGACCCGATAGATTATTTTGAGTTTTAACCTTTATTTCTGTATTCCGAGACTTCAAATAGCTCTGTTTAGTATTTTTCGATTTGCGTGCGTATTCCGTGTCTTTTCCTGAAAAACTTTTATGTGAAAAATTGAAGAAAATATGAATTTCAGTCTTAAAAATGATTTGAGTTGACTACGAACAATATTTTGTGTAAACGGATCCGGATCTGTATTTTGACGCTCCCGATGATCTTGATTTGGTGCTTGGGCGTATACCCTAAATTAAATTCGGAAGTCCTTAACTTGATTTAACGTGAGTTGTTGAAAACTAGTAATTTGAAGGTTTAAATAATTTATAAGTTTGACCGTAAGATGACTTTGTTGCCACCGGATTCGGATTTCAGTTTCGGAACTTGGTATATGTTTATTTCACAATTTATGATTTGTCTGCAAAATTTGGTGCAAAACAGAGTTGATTTGACTTGATTCGTATGTCCGGTTGTAAATTTAAAAGTTCTTAAGTTTCTTTAAAAATGTCATGCATTTTGATGTCCGAATCGTTGTTCTAGGTATTATTTTGGCATTTTGATCGCGTGAGTGAATTCGTAAGATGTTATTACACTTGTGTGCATGATTAGTTTGGAGGCAGAGGGGCTCGGGTGTGTTTGAGATAGGCTACAGATTGATTTTTGGACTTTGGAGATAGCTGGTGCACTTCTGGTGCTAGTGCTCTGCTGCAGATCTCGCATTTGCGAGGTCTGGCTTGCAATTGTGAGCCTCACTTTTGCGAACAAATGTTCGCATTTCGAGCATGGGCTGGATTTGATGGTTTCGCATTTTCGAGGATTATGTTCGCAACTGCGAACGGTCAGTGATCGCAAATGCGAACGCACAGTCGCATTTGTGACTCAGTAGTCCTTGAGCTGTCTTCGCATTTGCGAATCAAATGTCGCATTTGCGACTGTTGTGGACCTGAGACAGGTTTCGCATTTGTGTCCCTTGTCTCACATTTACGAGACATCGCAATTGCGACATTCACAATCGATAAATGAGGGGAAAAATGGGACTTAGCTCATTTCTCATAATTTCTCAACCCTAAATACCCTAGAGGCGATTTTCCAATAGACTTTTCTTTCCAAATTTATTGGTAAGTGATTTAATACATTTTGTTTTCAATTACCCATTATATTTGATGATATTTCAACATCAAATTTAGGATTTTCACGGTAAAAATTAGGGATTTGGGTAGAATTGGGAGTTTTTATAAAATTTAGATTTAGACCTCGAATTGGGGTCAGATTTCGAAACAAATTTCATAATCGAACTCAGGGGTGAATGGGTAATTGGGTTTTTCTCCGAATCTCAAATTTTGACTAAGCAAACCTGGGGTTGACTTTTGTTGGCGTTTTTCCAAAATCATTAAAGATCGAATCTTTTTCACTCGTGGGTAGTTTCTAAAGCTTATTTTGAATTGTTTGAACTACATTTGGTTAGATTCGATTGGTTTGGAGGCGAATTTTAGAGGAAAAGTCCCGATTGAGCTTTGATTTTATTGCAGAGCGAGGTAAGTGTCATAGTTAACCTCGACTGGAGTTATTAAGCACAACTATCCCACAGACATGCCATACCAATATAACTCAAGCCACAACTGCGCAACACGTCTACCCAAAAATGGAAAATGTCTCAAAAAAGAGAACCGTATTGCGAGTTCAAAAAGAACCACCATAACTGTAATGCTATAAGATCATTATATATAGTAGAACAAATTTAATAACAGTAACTAGCTCTTCTAGAAATCACATTAACATCACTCGCACGGAAAATTCACGTGCTATAGTATCAATATCTGGACCCGCACGGATAACTCACGTGCCAATAATATTAGTATATGGATCCGCATGGACAACTCACGTGCTAATAATATAATCTACATGGCATTGCCACACGCCTCCAGTCCAAGCATATCATACAAGAGCAATCAAATAAGTACGCATGTATATGATAAATGAATTAAGATTCTTATGCCCCTGGACTGGTATAAATAACACGCCATAGAGTAGGCAGGTGCAAAGTATGCTATCACCCTCAAATCGGCAAGTTAACATATAAATAGTAATTACCCAATTTATTCAGGGAATTAGTCTCTTTGTAACCTCAAGTGTAGTCCAGATAGTTTTCGACAAAGGTATGAATACGAGAAACGTTATAAATTTACACTTAACAGTCAACTCTAGGCATATCATAGCCTAGGAATTATTCTGAGTATGAATACTTTCTCCGACGCCCACACATGGGCTCAAACCATACATATATGCGCACTCATAGCGCGTAGCTATCACAAATAATTAACGCAACTAGTGCCTCTATTGAGTTTAAATAAAAACACTCACCTCAAACAGGCCGCCACCCTGAAACAATATGCTTTTGAGAACTCCCAGTCTCCAAATTCATAGAACACATGAATCACCATAATTGATCCCAACTCTAGCACTCGAATGACTAACACATCTTTCATGCACGATCATCCCACTAGGAATACTTTCATAATTCTTCCGTGTCGCATAGCGATAATTGGAATATCAACAGCCTATCACCCAGGTGAGTACCGCAATACCGATGAACATCCGTAAGTCAAAACATAATGCACCTTCTGAAATACGCACCCTTCTCAGGGATTACCGAGAAGTTATAACATTAATCTAAATATCTGAAACTGACCATTCTGTCCAAATTTCGTGACCTTCCCTTCAAGAATAAATTGCCACCTTGTACATGTAAATCTTAATCCTGCACACCACACCACATCTATCATGCCATCATGTGACAAGCACAAGAATCGCGTTATTAACTCTGGTAACTAGCAAATTACATACCAGGTCATTTAGAAACCTTTCTCTTGCTTTCTTCTAGGAGGAAATCACAATACACAACACGTTCACCACACCGGTAGAAAATATTCGGTTCAAACCATGGTAGAAACCATCAAGAACACTTTGAAATCCATTTGCACCTAATCAAGCTATCAGAGCTAAATTTCTCTAACTAGACCAAGCCACGCATGTCACCAAACCCAAGAATATTACCACCAAAACATCTGCAGAGCCTCACCACATCATAATTACCCTCAAGTTGACACTTCTCCTTCTCAGAACACTATGATCCTTACCCAAAGTTCACTACAAGACATCCTAATGTAAAACCATACCTCCCTAAGGCCCATAAGCCACTGTATTCTTCTTAAGCACCACAAAAGTACCACAACCGACACACCCACTCTGAAAGACCTTATTTGAATTTTAAAATTGTTTCTCTTTCCTTTTTATACTGAAATATAGAATCCATAGTCATAAAGAATTACCGCAAGTACTGATTCCATCCAATTTAAATAATCGATTCTAGCGATATGCAAATTTCAAAATTTTTTCAATTGACACATATACATTTTGAATCCATTTGAACCCGTTCGAAAGTCACCCACTATGCTCAAATCTAAATTGCACCTCCCAAATGGGCGGAAAGACACAAGCCCCATTAGCACAACAGCCCCAAAGAAGTAACCCTGCATTAACACCACCAATCAACTTCATACTTCATGCGCACTACATCCTTCAAAATAACAAGTTAATCATTTCATGATTTTTTTTCTTCATATTTTCATAAAGTGCAATATAACCCGCATTCAAGAAATTTTATGTGTGGGAACAACGTATATGTGAGGTGACGAGTATTTATATGTTGTTATTGGGTTAAAGCATGCAGGTGAAACTTGTTTCTTTGGGTTTTATTGCATTGTTAACCATGATATCCATGCTTAGGTTAGGTTATTACTTCTTTGATTATTCGTTTCGTAGTTATTGCTTATTTCATAGTTGTTCAATATTTTTGGAAGTTGAAGTTTGGCATCTTGGAATTCTATTTGACGTTAAATACATTCTCCGCATTATTTATTACTCGAATTCATATTATCATCATTACATGGTGAGGACGAATAAAAGCACGAAGGTTGATGCCCTGCCATTTATCTTATTTATTCATTATTACATGGTGAGGAAGAGAGTAAAAGTACGAAGGGTGATGCCATGCCATTTATCTCATTTATTCACTATTAAGTGATGAGGAAGAGAGTAAAAGTACGAAGAGTGACGCCGTGCCATTTATCTCATTTATTCATTATTACATGGTAAGGAAAAGTAAAAGCACAAAGGGTGATTCCATACCATTCATCTCATTTATTCATTATTGCATGGTAAGGATGAGAGTAAAAGCACGAAGGGTAATGCCGTGCCATTTTCATACCTTTAGTTTATCTGCTTTCATTGGTTGATGATTTACTTGGCTATTTCTTGATTTCATACCTGTCGCAACTTTTATATTTGCCCCTTTTTGCATGTCCCCTCCCAGTTTGTACGTTACCATTCTTTGTTATTATTGATGCTTTATATACACTTATACAGATTTAGCTACGTACGTGTCTTGTCATAGCCTCGTCACTACCTCGTCGAGGTTGGGCTCGATACTTACGGAGTACATTGGGTCGGTTGTACTCATACTACACTTCTGCACTTCTTGTGAAGATACTAGTATTGATCCCCACAGTGCGTTAGGCACGTCAACTTGGATCATTGCATAAGGAGACTCAAGGTAGATCTGCTAGCGTCCGCAGACATTGAACTATTCTATTCTTGTTCTCTCGCAGATGGCGAGAACACGCACAACATCTGCAGCCGGGTAGGAGCTGGAGCCCCCTGTGGTGGCTACCACCAGGGGCAGTGGCCGAGCCAGAGGCAGAGCTCAACCTAGAGCTCGAGCAGCAACACCCACATTGGAGTCTCAGATTGTCCATGAGGAGGAGGTCCCAGCTCAGACCGCACCCGTTGGAACAACTCAGGTCTCATAGGGATTCATAGCCACTCAGTGCTTCAGGACGCTCTAGTCCGATTGGTGGGCCTTATGGAGAGTGTGGCCCAGATCGATGCATTTCCAGTGCACCAGCTGTCTCTCGGGCTGGGGGAGGAGTGCAGACTCCCGCTACGCATACCTCAGAGAAGGTGGCTCCTCTATATCAAACTCCAAAAATCCAGCTAGTTGGGGTAGTTCATCTAGTTATTGCGGCACAGGCCTGGGATAGGCCCGTTATGTCTTCTGAGACCTTGTTGAGGCTGGATAAGTTTACCAAGCTCTTTTTTGTTCATTTCAGCGGCGCACCTTCTAAGGACCTACAAGATTACTTGGACAGTTGCCACGAGGTGTTGCGCAACATGGGTATTGTTGAGACCAATGGGGTCGACTTTGTAGTGTTCCAGATGACCGGTTCTGCCAAGAGATGGTGGAGAGATTATGTGTTGACTAGACCAGCTAGTTCANATGACCGGTTCTGCCAAGAGATGGTGGAGAGATTATGTGTTGACTAGACCAGCTGGTTCAACTTCACTTACCTGGGATCAGTTTTTTCACAGTTATTTCTAGAGAAGTTCATTCCTTTCACTCTAATAGAGGATTACTGCAAGCATTTTGAGCATCTTCAGCAGGGTAGCATGACTGTTACCCAGTATGAGACTCGATTTGTGCACCTAGCTCGCCACGCCATTATCTTGCTCCCTACTGAGAGGGAGAGAGGAGATTCATTGATGGGCTCACTTTCACTAACAGGCTATAGATGGCGAAGGATACCAGAGATGCTATTTCTTTTCAGAGGGCCGTAGAGATTGGTAGACGGATCAAGATGGTTAATGGTCAGGAAAGGGGCCAATATCTGATAAGATGCCTTGTCATTTCGGTGGTTTTAGTGGTGCCTCGTCTGGAGGCGGGGCTACTTTTGGTAAAGGCCATCCTCCAAGGCCATCTCATTCAGCTCTTCAGGCATCCGGCGGTGCTTTGGGTAGTAGTGGTCTTTATACATCTCATCATGAGCCGCTTGTAAAGACCTGACCGGTCGTTTTATTTTCTAGATCCCCGTTCTCCTAATTAAGACTCCCCATATGTGCCTTTACTATTTCATTACTTGCGTGGATGGTTTACTTGGGTTTGGAAGGGTTCGGGTTAAAATCGGAACACTTGATTCCTTAATAGTGGCCTAATATGGCCAAGTTTGACTTGAGTCAATATTGTTAGTAAATGAACTCGGGACCAGGATTTAACAGTTCCAATAGGTTCGTATGATGATTTTGGACTTGGGCATGTGTTCGGATTGGGTTTCTGACGATCCGGGAGCGTTTCAGCGCTTAATGTTGAAAGTTGGCACATTGAAGGTTTTCAAGTTCTTTAAATTAGATTTGGAGTAGAATTTGGTGTTATCGAGGTCCGTTTTGGATTTCGAGCATAAGAATAGCTCCGTATAGTGATTTATGACTTGTACACAAAATTTGGTGTCATTCCGAGTAGTCTAAGTATTATTCGGCGCATTCGGAGAAAGTTGAAAAGCTTGAAGTTCATAAGTTGATTCAATTTGGTTTTGTTGTACGATTCTTAGTTTCGATGTTCTTTTATGTGTTTTGAGGGTTCGACCAGGTCCGCACTATGTTTATAGACTTGTTGGTGCAATTGGACAGGGTCTCGGGTGGCTCGGGTGAGTTTCGAACCACCCCGAGCTAAGTCTAAAAACTTGGTATTGCTGGTTCTGGTTTCCTTCTTCGCGATTGCGGGGATTGTGTCGCATTCGCGGAGAAGGAATTTGGGGAAATGGGTAATTTCTCTACGCGTTCGTGATCCCCAATCCACGTTCGCGAAGGTCTGGGACATGTGGCCTTCATGTTCGCGTAGGGTAAAAGGGACTTGGGAGGGGCCAGCTTCGTTACTCTTCGCGTTCGTAAAGGGGACCCCGCGTTCGCGAAGCTCAGGCGAGTCAAGCCTTCATGTTCGCGAGAGAGACCTTGTGTATCGAAAGATATCAGGGCCTAGGCCAGGTTTGCCTTTGCGATCGCGAGGCTTCTTCCGTGATCGCGAAGAAGGGTCAACTGGGCAGAGACTTGTTTTAAATCGGGGTTGGACGTGTTTTTCTCTCATTTCACTTTGGGTTGGCCGATTTTGGAGCTCTTGGAGTGGGATTTTTCACCTATCATTGTAAGGTAAGTAATTTCTACTTAATGTGAGTTTAATACACAGATTTTGGGTAGATTTTAACATATAAATTGTGGAAATTTTTGGATTTAGTTGAAAAACCTAGGTTTTAATAAAAATGGGATTAGACCACAAAAAATGATTTTGGAATTGAGTAGAAATTATATATTTGAGCTCATGAGGTTATGGTTAACTTTTATTTACAAATATTTTCGAAATCCGGGCACGTGGGCCCGAGGGTAAATTTTAGAAATATTTCAATTTGGGTTGGGTAATTACTCTAATAGTTAAATTATAAACTTTTGAGCATATATTGATTAATTTATACTATTTGGCTAGTTTCGGATTGCATGGCACGGATTTAAGGCTTTAGTGTGAATTATGGATCGGGAAGATAACTTGAAAATGAGGTAAGTCTCTTGCCTAACATTGTAAGAGGGAATTTTCCCCGTAGGTGCTATAAATGATTGTTTGCTAATAATTGTGGGTGCTACGTGCGGACAATGTGATGAGAGTCAGCATGTAGCTAAAAATCATGCTTATGTCCTGGTTGTTTTAGGACTCTACCATGCATTACTTGTATTATATATTTGCACTCAACTTGTTATTTCAATTTCTTAAATTATATTTGATATTGGATAAAGGATTTGTAAAGACCGAGCTTCATTACTTTGAGTTTTGGAGGGTTACTTGACCGTTAGTGGAAATTATGCCTCCTTGAGTATTATTCTTGTAGTAGCCGTTAATCGGAATTCGTAGAGTATTCTCTCTTCCTGTGGATCGGGCCGAATGCCTCAGCAGTATAATAGATGCATCTATGGCTTGCACCGGTAGACCCTCGGCAGTGTACACATTATTCTGGATCAGGTCGTACGACTTCTGCATAAATCGTGCGCGATATTGCTTGGAGTCCGATTATACTTGATATTGCTTCCATGACTTGAGAATTTATAATTACTTGATGGATCTTATTTGTTGAGATTAGTATGTGATAGTTGGAGATTCTAATTGATATTTAGTTAAAGTACCACTTATTTATTGTTCATTATTTCGTCATTACTGATGTATTCCATGCCTATTTATAATTTATGTACTTTATTTATTAACCCTTAGTAAGTGTCGATTTCGACCCCTCGTTACTACCTCTTCGAGGTTAGACTAGATACTTACTGAGTACATGTCGTTTATGTAGTCATACAAAACTTCTGCACTAATCGTGCACGATATGAGGCAGGTGCATCTGGCGACCATTTTAGTGCGTACCCCTGCTACTCAGAGACTCAGTGGTGAGCTACTCTCTATGCCTGTTCTGCACCGCCCGAAGTCTTTTCTTGTTGTATTTATTTTTTTATCTATCTGTAATACCCCGTTAAGAATTTCCTAATGATTTAAAATTTTATAGTGCACCGGCGGTATTTGGGAATAACATATTTGAGTATTAAAGGAGTCCTATGGTATAGAGACACATCATTTTGAAATGATAATGTATGTTTAAGGTGCATTGGAACATACTAAGGAGTTTTGTGAATGTCAAGAACTTGTGTGGAACAAGTTGGATACATTAAGTGGAAAGGATATTTCAATTGGCACAAGACCCGACTTCAAATGAAGAGAACTCCCTCAATATAAATACTTAGGTGGTGATATACCTATCAAATTAAATTCCTCTGATTCTAGTTTCCAACGCATCAAACCGTTTGTCATTTGGATATTTCAACAGAAAGTTATGGCTATTTTACCGGACCTATGCCATATGTGCGCCCATATGTGTGGCCGTGCATATTGGAGGGTATTTTTCCTTGTGTGCGCTGCCAGATGCACGGTCACTTGCCCAGGTGAGCGAATGCGCACGTAAGAGCCATAAAAATACCCCCAAGGACGGGGAGAGAGAGTGGCTAAGTCATTTCTTCAAGACTAGGGCTTTCTCTCCATCACCCATCCGACCAAGGCTTACAATACACACCTAAGGTGAGTTTTTAAGTGTGTTTTTATATTGATTTCACTTATCAATCAATGGTTACAACAAGGTTTTGATTGGATTCCATATGATTTCTTCAAAATCTCAAGAACACCCCAAAAGTTGTCTTTCAAGATTTGGTCTACAATAGGTATGTCTACTACTTCTAACTAATTCATGGTTATTATTTACGTATGAAATATGTGTTAGGACTTATAGGATGGTGATCAGAAGCCACAAATGCCTAACCTAGGTTGTGTTGGTATTGTAGAGATTGTAAAATGAATTAATTGATAAGATTTATGGGTTGGGAGTGAATTGTAAGGCATGCATGTACTAATAGAAGTTGTGGATGGCCTAGAGATGATTGTAAGGTGAATCATTGGTGTGGAAGGTGGTTGTTTGGTGAAGAAATTCCATTGGAGGAGGTTGTAGAAAGATATGCACACTAGATGTTTGATAAAAATCTTTGATGACATAAAGTATAGAAATCTTGCTAATATTGGTGCACTTGTGTTGCATTGTTGTAGATTGAAGTTGTTTAGTGTGGTGAAAAGTTGTAGTATTATTAAGGGGCGAATTCCATGTATGTTTTCTAAACTACTCTTTTAGAAGTAAATTCCATGATGTTCCCATAAGTTTCAAGTATTGTTGGCTCAAGTTCCTTATTCCCATGTTTCGAGTTGTTCCCAATAAATTCGATTGTCCCGAGTAAGCAAAGTGCCGAGAATTATGTATTCAAAATGTGTTCTGAATGTTCCTATCACATTATGTTATCCTTCGGGAATGTGTTCAGTAATGTATGTGTATTAGAATGTTATGGCTTTGAGTCGTGTTTCAAATGAAAGTCCATTATGCATAACTTGGAAAGAATACTCCATGCGTCTAAAACTCCTATTGCTCATATGTGTACCTAAAGTTTTCATTTGAAATTCCTTGTTGTTGATAATCTATAAGGATGCTTGAAAGTGAAAGAAATGGGTTGGAGATGTAAAGCATTGCCACCGTGCCAATAATAAAAGTTATACTTGTGACCAATTGTTCCAAATTGACTTCGAAAATAGATTTTCCTGAAAGCTTATGTACTCAAGTCGTGCCCAAATGTGGTTGTTTCAGCTAATGCTATGTTTTGTAAGTATTTCCAACGTGTTTTGAGCTCTTATGTATTCATGAGTTGAAACTATGTATTGCCCTTTTGGGGAAAAGTATTTCAAGAATAAATGATGTGTTACTCGTTTATGATTTTAACTTGTGCATCAATTGCCAATCATTTTACTCCATTTCTTGGAAAGAAATCCATTGTGTTTAAAGTCTTTATTACCAATGAACCTAAAGTTGTGATTTCCAGAATATTCTATTCGTTGATATTTATGATGATGATACATGAGAAGGAAAGATATGAAAGTGTGAAATATGAAATATGACCATTGTGCCATGAATGAAAAATCATATGTATGGCCATGAGAGCCAATGAAATAATGATGTTGTAAGTGGATGAAAATGCCAATGAGGCTATAAATGGTGTGGAAGGTTATGAGGTAAATGCATTTGTATTGTTGTTCCCTTTGTATGCAAATTAAAAATATTTTTGAGAGTATCATTAGTCACCGAGGAAGGGTAGGTGGAAATAACCTAACCCCGAAACTACATGTGCCGGTGTAGGAGTGGATTGTGATTTTCCCCCTTATTTGGGATGGGATTGATGTGATGAAACTATTTCCCCTTAATTGGGATGGGATGATTGATAGAAAAGAATGATGTCGATCCACACGGCATTGTGGTGAGATGGCCTAGCCGATCGGGTCGTGATCGGATTCCATGCCACACACATGGTGGTGATTGTGCCAGAAACTATTATTGAAATGGTGATCGAGATTGTGATTGTGGTTGATGTCTCGAATGAGATGGCCTAGCCGATCGGGTCGTGATCGGACTCCGTGCTAAATGTACGGTGGTATTGTGAACGGTGGTATATCGGTTCTACAAATCTCCCAACCAAAAATATAAAATATTATTTTCCTATTTTGGAAATTATTATGTTTTAACTTGGAATGTGGAAATCCTTGATTGTTGATTGTTGTTTCCATGGTTTTCCCTTTCTTACATTGGCATTCTATTTTGAAAGAGGACAGTTAGCTTTACATACTAGTACTATTCCATATGTACTGATGTCCCTTTTGCCAGGGGCACTGCATTTTTAATGGATGCAGGTAGTTCATCAGCGGGCAGCTTTGGTCCTCGTTAGCAATCACTCTCTATTCAGCAGGTTTTGGTGAGCCCTACTCTATTTCGGGCCTGATGTCATTTGAGTTGTATATTGCATTTTGAGGTATAGTCGGGGCCTTGTTACCGACGCTTCCATACTACTCTTCGATTGTACTTAGAGGCTCCATAGACAACTTGTGGGTGGCGTTTGATGTTGGATAATGAACTAGAAGTGTTGGTATGTGGCAAACATGTTTTTCATCATATCTATAAACTTGTAATATTTTGGAAATCGTAAATGAATCTCCTTGATTAATGGAAAAGAGTGGGAGCACCTGACTCCTCTTATGTATATTTATGGCGACTGATTCTTATATTGTTAATGGGAAAGGTTGGGTGGAAGGTAATCCAGCAGGCTTGCTCGACCGGTTTACCTCGGTTGAGCGTTGGCCGCGTTCCCCGAAGTTGGGGCGTGACAAACTTGGTATAAGAGCCTAAGGTTTTAAAGTGTCCTAGGATGTCTCGGAGCCGTGTCTAGTATAGTCCTTCTTATTGGTGTGTTGTCGACCACATCTATAATGAGGAGGCTACTTGTACATTTAGGAATTTCACACTTCTTTGATACTCCAGATCGTGCGATAGAGCTCAAGATAGGAAGCTAAATTCCTCATCATATCTCATTTTTCATATGAGTAACCCACGGGTTCGAGGCAGCAAAGAGGGAATGAAAGAACCAGTTGCTAGGGGACGTGTCCTTGTTCCTATTAATGTTACCGAACCACCGGATTATGTGGTGAGAGCACCTAAGATATGAAATAAAATTATTGACATTAATAAGCCGGAATGTTTGATATGAAAAAAGAGCCACTCGGGTTTATGTTGGGTGATTCTTGAAATATGTTATGGTTGTGGAAATAGGGGCATAAGAAGAACAAACTCCCTTAGGTTGGATACACCCATCCCGGTCTGCCCGATATGCGGGCGAGAACATTTTACATCATGTTGTGAGTATGCTCAGAAGCGTGTTAGGGGTGGTAGATTTGAGAAATTCCAAAAGTCCATACAACAAGCTATTGCAGGGATTGTTAATCCCATCATGGGGTCCTAGAGGAAGGATAAGGGGAATGCTTATAATGTATGCAAAAAGGGAAAATATCAGGTCGGTAGGGTGAGTCAGTTTAACGGACCTCATCCTCGTTGTGTGAAGTGTAGGAGATGTCATTTAGGGGTATGTCACTATGGTACCAATGTATGTTACGGATGTGGAGTCGAGGGGCATTAGTTAAGGCACTGCCCCGTCAATCTAAAGTCATCAACTAAGTCACTCCTTAGTACATTATTATGAATACGCATAATGTTTCCTTGTTGTATATGTACATCCATATTGAAGAGCCTTCATAAACACGGTCTTAACAAGATGCTGAATCACAAAGCATTGCATGTACTTACTTTCTAAACGAGACACATTATTCATGAAGCAACTCTATCACAAATTCTCTTATTTACAACCTCTTGAGGAATTGAGTTCTATAATGATTTCCTTGGAATGAGTTATAACCCTAGGTTAATACTTCCCATTGCTTCCCTAAATTCTCAACAAGGGACTATACCTGATGAATTCTTTACAAGAACCTTTTGATTCAAATGGATAATATCTGCTCACTTATGCTTATGCATGCACCGTCATAAAGTTTACCTATGTGGTATCAAATCCAATGTATAGCGGCCTAGTGTTGAGATCTTTCTTAAGCCACTCTTTTTCTCTCCGGTGTATGTGGCTCCTATGGTTTGAACAATCACTTCACTCCTTTGTGAATATTATCATGAATCCTTTTCAATGTCTAGTAACATAAGAGCATATCTCATCACCTATCATATGTGTAAATGTCAATTGAAAGGGGTCACTTGTCTGTATAAAAGTTTATGGGAAATTTGAGATTTTCACAAATTCGTGAGTAAACGACCTCGAAATCAGGATTTGAAGGTTCTAATAGGTTCGTAGGATGATTTCAAACTTGGGTGTATGTTCGGGTTGAGAATCGGATCACCTGGGAGCATTTCAGCGTCAATTGGCAAAGGTTGGGAATGTGGATGGTTGTTGGAAAGTTTGACCGGGAGTGAGCTTTTTGATATCAGGGTCGGATTCCGATTCTGAATGTTGGAATAGGTGAGTAATGTCAATTATGACTTGTTGCAAAATTCGAGGTCAATAGGACTTGATTCTATAGGTTTAGGTGTCGAATGTAGAAGTTTGAAGTTCTAAAGTTTATTAAGCTTGAATTGGGGTGAGATTCATGATTTTGATGTTGTTTGGCATGGTTTAAGGCTTTGACTAAATTCGTAATGTATTTTGGGACGCGTTGGTATAATTGGTTAAGGTCTTTAGGGCCTCGGGTGGATTCCGGATAGTTAACATATTGAATTTGGCCTTATGAAAATGCTGGTGGTAGCATATCTGGTGTAACCACACCTGCGAGGTTTGGCCGCTGGTGCGGAGCCGCAGAAGTGGCCAAGAGGGTCGTAGAAGCGGCCAGGCGTGACTGGGGCTGTGTCGCAGAAGCGAGTAGGTGGACCGCAGCAGCGGAGTCGCACCTACGGCGGATCGATCGCAGAAACATAAAGTGTGAGAGAGGGGCTATTTCGTAGAAGCGACACTGTTGCCGCACAAGCAAGTCCACAAAAAAGACCATTTGTCCGCAGAAGCGAGGAGGAACATCGCATCTGCGGAGCTACAGAAGCGGCTAATGGACCGCAGATGCGAAAGGTCACTGGGCAGTAAGATTTTAATAAAAATGGGATTTGGCCCATTTTCTTTCATTTTTCACTTGGTTGGGAGATTTTGGAGAGCTTCAAGGGGGGGGGGGATTTTCATCAAGCAACACAAAGTGACTCCCACCTATTACAAGTTAAATACATAGTTTGTATATGGATTTAAACATGACAATTAGTTGAAATTGTGGGGATTTTGGGTAGAAAACCTAGAATTGATATTTTTGGATTTTGATGACGAAATTGGATATGGAATTTGGAATAAGTTATATATTTGTGTTCGTAAGGCTTTGGGTAATGTTTATCTGCGAAAATTTTCGGAATCCAGGTGCGTGGGCATGAGGGTCGATTTTATAGGATTTTCGAATGGAGTTGAGAATTGTTTAAATTGATTAATTATGGGTATTAGAGTATGTTTTGATTGGTTTGCACATTCTTTGAATAAATTTGGATCGACAGGCTTTGGTTTAGGGTTTTAGAGAGGCCTTGGAGCTGATTATGGAACTTCGGAGTGAGGTAAGTCTCTTGTCTAACTCTGTGAGGGGAAAACTACCCCTAGGTGATGTATTTAGCTTATGAGTGTTGTTGTGATACTAATATTATCTCTCGCTTTTTTTTTTGGAGCCGAGGGTCTTTCGGAAACAGCCTCTCTACTCCTTCGGGGTAGGGGTAAGGTCTGCGTACATACTACCCTCCCCAGACCCCATTAATGGGATTCTACTGGGTTGTTGTTGTTGTTGTTGTTGTTGTTGTTTTACTTGTTGTAAGGGCTACATACGTACCAGGTGATGAGAGTCCGTGCGTAGCTAGATTCATGTTAAGTCGGGGTAGACTTAGGTTCCCTCCATGCTATAACTGTATTATTTGAGATGTCTCTTGCCTATTAAATGCCTTCATATTACGTTGAGACTTGAGAGTAGACTTGTGTAGAGTGATAGACCTGATATTGTAGAGATTCGACTGGCTTCATGATTAGCCGCAAGTTAATTGTACTCCGCTTACGAATTTCTCCCACGTTATGTATTCTCACCAAAAGGTTTCCCTTAAAAATTTATAACTCACATGTCTATTCGTGAGTGGGGTCGAGGACCCGTCAGAGCTTCTTATTCTAATGGGATCGGGTCGTTCGCCTCGGCATGATAGATACATCTATGGTTCGTACCATTCGACCCTCGACAGTATGCACACTAAGATGCATCGGGTCGTACGCCTCGGCAGAATTTATGTACCACAATCTCATGGGAGCAGGCCGTTCACCTCGGCAATAAAATAGATATATCTATAGTTTGGAAATGTTAAGATGGATCGGGCCGTACGCCTCGACATTTCTATAAAATATTCATATGAAATCGTGCATAAATATTTGGCAAGAAGCCAGCATACCTGTGAGCTTTTCCTGATTGAACTGGGACGACCTATCTGGTAAGGTCCATTATATATATACTCCGATTGAGGAGGTAGCTACTAGATGATAGTTTGAGTTATTGCTGAAAGGAGGATTGTACCACGTATTATACTTGTTACTTTATTTATATTCTCGGATTCACATCTGTTTACTTCTACTCTATCTGTCTTATTGGACCACTAGTAAGTGTTGATGTCTACCCCTCGTCATTACTTCTCTGGGGTTAGGTTACATACTCACAGGGTACGCGTTGATTTACGTACTCACACTACACTTGCTGCACTTTTTGTGCAGGTACATATATGTCTGGTGGTCTATGGGCGTAGAGGCACGACCATTTCGGGGATTTTACCGTGAGCTGCATTTCATGTTACAGTCCGCAACCTGCAGAGTCTCCATCAGAGTTATTTATATTTTTCTGTCTAACTTGTATTCCAGACATATGTTATATTTTATTATATTTCCTAGTTGATGCTCATGAACTTGTAACACCGGGTTTTGGGGGTTCCTATGGGTTGTTCACTACTGTAGTCGTGTAAATTCTATTTCACACTATTTCATTAATAAAAACTATGATTTTAAGGAACTAGAATGAGTAATTAAATTGATCAATCACTGTGGGCTTGCCTGATGGCAGCGTTAGGCGCCATCACGACCTATGGTGGGTTTTGGGTCGTGACAGGGTCGTTACACCTCGTCACTACTTCTTCGAGGTTAGACTAGGTACTTACTGGGTACATGTTGTTTATGTACTCACGCTGCACTTCTGCACTAATCGTGCAGGATCTGAGGCAGGTGCATATGGAAGTCATTCAGGTGAGCTGCTCTCTATGTCCGTTCTGCAGCACCCGCAACACCCCCATTACCCCGAGGCATAGTGGTGAGCTTCTCTCTATGTCTGTTCTACAGCACCCACAGTCTCTTTTTTGTATTTACTTTATGTCTATCGTATTCCAGACAGAAGCATAGGTGTTTTATATATTCTACTAGTTGCTCATACACTTGTGACACCGAATATTGGGAACATTCTAAAGACACTTTATGGTTTTGAGTATTAGATTTACTGTATTTATTCTCTCATTAGTTTATGCTTTAATTTACCATAATTTTCCACTAATCACTTTCTCAATAAATAAAAAAATTAACTACTTTGAAATTATTAAGAAGAACAAATACATGACTAGTTTACCGTTGGCTTGCCTAGCGGCGACGTTGGGCGCCATCATGGCCTATAGGGGAAATTGGGTCGTGACACTTTTCTTTTCCATTATTTTCGGTATTTCCAGAAGGAAAAAAAAAGACACCACCTTACAAACTTGACGTATTATTTATTCACTCTTTGGATGAGTTTGTAGTTGAGATAAGGTATTAAATTTGATGGTCTCAATTGCAATATCTACTTTTCAGAATTCAATTTATATAGCAAAACTACATTAAAGTACTCTAAAAACAACTACATATTTTTAGTGAAACACTTTTTAAAATATATTTAAAAATTTAAGCAAAGAAAACACTATTATTTTAAGTCCCCACTGTAACGACCCAATCGGTCGTTTTGCTTCCTAGATCTCCCGTTCCCCTAAATAAGACTCTCCTTATGTTCTTTTACTATTTTATGACTTGCAGGGATGGTTAGTTTGGGTTTGAAGGATTCGGGTTAGAATCGGAATACTTAGTTCCTTAATATTGGCAAAAAGGGGGTAAGTTTGACTTGAGTCAACGTTTTGAGTAAACGACCCCAGAATCGGGATTCGAAGGTTCCAATAGATTCTTATGATGATTTTGGACTTGGGTGTGCGTTCGGATCGGGGTTTGGATGACCCGGGAGAGTTTCGGCCCTTAAAATTGAAAGTTGGACATTGACGGTTTTTCAAGTTCTTTAAATTTGGTTTGGAGTAGGTGTCACGACCCCAATTTCCCTCTGTAGGATGTCGTGATGGCACCTAATCTCTAAGACTAGGTAAACCTAACAATTAGGCGGCAAAATGAAAATATAAAACTGAAGCTCAATCTCAACATGTAACATAAATCAAATTGCGATTCAAAATAAATACATTTTCCAAAACCCGATAGAAATAAGTCACAAGCTTAAAAGAGAAAATACTAAGTATCTTTATACATCAAAGTCCAAAGAGAATATGGGAAAATAACATAATAAGGATATAGGGGGGATCCGTAGTCTGCGGACACTGGCAGATATACCTAAACGTCTCCACGCACGGTCCATCTCACTGATATCTGGGCTAGTAGGACAAACCTGGATCTGCGCAAAAAGATGTGCAGAGTGTAGTATGAGTACGCCACAACGGTACCCACTAAGTACCAAGCCTAACCTCGGTAGAGTAGTGACAAGGTCAAGTCAGGGCCCTACTGGTTTATAAGGAAAGTAAGACAAAATATATAACAAAATTTTGAAATGACTGAGAATTTAAATAATAATAAGTTTCAAAAAATTTCAGCACAGTAAATAGAGGTAAACAACAAGGGCACTCCCGAGGTACCACCTCGTAGTCCCAAATATAAATATGCAAGACCGAGGGATCTCCTGAGGAACCACCTCGTAGTCCAAAAGTAAATATGCAGTACATGGTAGATCTCCCGAGTAAACGCCTCGTAGTCCCAAAGTAAATATGCAGTACAAGGGGATCTCCCGAGTAAACGCATCGTAGTCCCAAAGTAAATATGCAGCAGGTAATTGAAGGGAAACACGGATTTTTAGCAAGAATCTTACAGTTAAAGATTTAATTCAATTCAAGTAAAGCAAGTAATTCAACTAAGAATGTTTCACAAATTGCAAGTAATAATTTAGGCACGTAGACATGCGATACTAGGATAAACATGATCACTACATATGTTAAGGCAACTCAATTAATGTATTTTAAAAGAAGACAACTCCGTTAATGTATTTTAAAAGATGACAAATCAGCAAGAATAGAATTTTGCATAATCATCCCATGTACGCACTTGTCACCTTGCGTAAACAACGCTCACATATCACAAATTGTTACAACAATACCAAATACTAAGGGGACTTCCCCCACACAAATTTAGACAAGTCACTTACCTCAAATCTCGCTCAATAAATTGATAAGAATGTCTTTCCCTCGACTTTGCGACTCCGGATGGCCAAAATCCAGCTAAATGCAATTACATAACATGAATACAACTACAAGAAACTAATTTAAATTATAAATCTACGACTTTAGCAAAGAATTAAAAAATCGCCCCAAAAAGTCGACCCGGGCCCATGTCTCAGAATTGGATAAAAGTCACAAAATACGAACACTCATTCGATATCGAGTTCACCCATTCCAAAACTATCAAAATCCGACACCAAGTCTCCACTCAAATCCCCAAATTACACTTTCCATATCCCTAGCCTCAACTCCCACATTCCACCTTAACACATACAATCTAGGTGGGGAAAATAACGGGGAAACAAGATATTGATAAAAAATAAGCACAAGGGACTTACCTCAAGAAATTCCTCGAAAATTCTCTAAACAATCGCCAAACCCGAGCTCACAATGTCCAACAATGAAGAATGAAATAAACCCTTAGAATTGCCCCTTTTTTGCCCAGTGATCTCGCACATGCGGACCCACAGTCGACCTGCGACCCTGCATCCGTGGAATTGCCATCGCATGTGCGGACTTGACTTAAAACACATGGGTCCGCTTCTTCAATCAAAAGGCCACACCTGAGAGTGCATGCCTGCGAACATTGTCCGCTCCTGCGGACTCCCTGGCCACATCTTAAATCCCGCTTCTGCAAGCTCGCACCTGCGGTCAGCCTTGCACAGGTGCAATTATACCAGAACTAGCCCAGCACTAGACAATCTTCTAAGTCCAAAAATGATCTGTTAACAGTCTGAAACTCAGCCGAGGCCCTCCGGACTTCAACCAAATATACCAACCAGTCCTAAAATATCACACGAACTTAGTCGAGCCTTTACATCACATCAAACAATGCTAAAAACATGAATTACACATTGATTCAAGCTTAATGAACTTCAAAATTTCAAACTTCTACATCCGACGCCGAAACCTATCAAATCAAGTCTGATTGACCTCAAATTTAGCACACAAGTTATTATTGACATTATGGACCTATTCCAACTTCCGAAATCAGAAACCGACCCCGATATCAAAAAGTCCACTCCTGGTCAAACTTCCCAAAAATTGTCAAATTTTCCAACTTTCGCCAATTGGGGCTAAAATGACCTACGGACCTCCAATTCTACATCTGAACACGCTTATAAGACCAAAACCTCCCCACGGAGCTATTGGAACCGTCGAAACTCCATTCCGGAGTCGTCTTCATACAATTCAAACTATGGTCGATTCCTATGACTTAAACTACCATTTTAGGGATGAAACCAAAACCAAAACTTCTCGGTAAGTCACAAAACCCAAAAATGAAATAGGGGAAGCAATAATTAGGGGTTCGGGGCTTATAATCTCAAAACGACCGGCCGGGTCGTTACAACCTCCCCCTCTTAAAACAAACATTCGTCCTTGAACGAGTATAAAGACATACCTAAAGTGGTGAAAATATGAGGATAATTGTCGCGCATATCATGCTCGGTCTCCCAAGTCGCCTCCTTGACCGGATGACCCCTCCACTGAACCTTCACTGAAGCAATGTTCTTTGACCTTAACTTTCGAACCTACCTATCCAAAATGGCCACTGGCTCCTCAACATAAGGTAGATCTTTGTCCAACTGGACCGAGCATAAGTCTAACACATGAGACGGATTGTTGTGATACTTCCGGATCATGGAAACATGGAATACTGGATGCATTGTAGAGAGACTAGGTGGTAGTGCAAGTCTGTAAGCCACCTCTCCAACACTCTCAAGAATCTCAAAAGGCTCGATATACCTAGGGCTCCACTTGCCCTTCTTCCCGAACCTCATAACACCCTTCATGGGCGAAACACGGAGCAAGATCCAAGCCCCAACCATGAATGCAACATCGTGAACCTTCCGATCCGCATAACTCTTCTTCCTGGACTGGGTTGTACGAAGTCAATCCTGAATCAATTTAACTTTCTCCAAGGCACCTGAACCAAGTCTGTACCCAACAGCCTAGCCTCGCCCGGCTCGAACCAACCCACTGGAGACCAGCATCGTCTACCACACAAAGCCTCATACGACGCTATTTGAATGCTTGATTGATAACTGTTGTTGTAGGAAAACTCCGCAAGTGGCAAGAACGGATCCTAAGCACCCCCAAAATCAATCACGCATGCACGAAGCATATCCTTCAATATCTTAATAGTGCACTGGGACTGCCCATCCGTTTGAGGGTGAAATGTTGTACTCAACTCCACACGAGTACCCAACTCACACTGTACAACCCTCCATAATCGTGATGTAAACTGCGTACCCCAGTCAGAGATGATAGATACCGGTACGCCATGAAGCCTGACAATCTCGCGATTGTAAACCTGAGCCAGCTGCTCCGAAGAGTAAGTAGTAAACACAGGAATGAAATGAGATGACTTGGTCAATCTATCCATAATCACCCAAACTGCATCGAACTTCCTTCGAGTCCGTGGGAGCCCAACAACGAAATCCATAGTGATCTGCTTCCATTTCCACTCTGGAATCTCTGTCTTCTGAAGCAATCCACATGGCCGCTGATGCTCATATTTCACCTACTGACAATGTAAACACCGAGCTACATATTCCACTATATACTTCTTCATCAGTCTCTACCAATAGTGTTGCCTCAAATCCTGATACATGTTCTCGGCACTTGGGTGAATGGAATACCGCGAACTGTGAGCCTCCTGGAGAATGAACTCATACAAACCATCTACATTAGGCACACATAGCCTGCCCTACATCCATAATACACCGTCATCCCCAATAGTGACTTCCTTGGCATCACTGTGCTAAACCGTGTCCTTAAGGACAAGCAGATGAGGGTCATCATACTAACGCTCCCTGATACGATCATAAAGTGAAGACTGAACATCCAAGGCTAAAGTGATCTTTGTTATTGGTAGATATGCTAAACTGCCCAAACTCTGCACATTGCGACTCAAGGCATCGACTACCACATTGGCCTTCCCCGGATGATAGATAATGGTGATGTTATAATCCTTAAGCAACTCCAACCATATCCGTTGCCGCAAGTTAAGATCTTTCCATTTAAACAGATGTTATAGACTTCGGTGATTGGTGAAAACCTCACAAAGAACACCATACTAATAGTGCCGCCAGATCTTTAAGGCATGAACAATGGCTGCTAACTCAAGGCCGTGGACGGGATAATTCTTCTCATGCATCTTCAACTGTTTGGATGCATAGGCAATCACCCTACTGTCCTGCATCAACGCCGCACCGAGACCAATGCGCGACGTATCATAATATATTGAATAAGACCCCGATCTGGTAGGCAACACTAATACTAGAGATGTAGTCAAAGCAGTCTTGATCTTTTGAAACCTCTCCTCACACTTCTCGGTCCACCTGAACGGAGTACCCTTCTGGGTCAATATGGTCATAGGTGATGCAATAGAGAAAAACCCTCTACAAATCAATGATAATACCCTGCCAAGCCAAGAAAACTCCGAATCTCCGTAGCTGAGGATGGTCTGGGCCAACCCTGCACTGCTTCAATCTTCTTCGGGTCTACCTTGATCCCCTCACTCGATACTATATGACCCAAAAATACCACTGAGTCTAGCTAGAACTCACGCTTCAAAAATTTTACATATAACTTCTTCTCTCCCGAGGTCTAAAGTGCAGTCCTCAGGTGATGCTCATGATCCTCTTGACTCCGGGAGTACACCAGAATGTCGCCAATAAACATAATTATGAAAGAGTCAAGATATGGCTGAAATACACTATTCATCAAGTGCATGAATGTTGCTGGGGAATTGGTCAGCCTAAAAGACATCACAAGGAACTCGTAATGACCATACTGAGTCCTAAAGGCAGTCTTCGGGATATCTGGCTCCCGAAACATCAATTGGTGGTAGCCTGAATGCAAGTCGAACTTAGATAACACTCTGGTACCCTCAAGCTAATCAAATAGGTCATCAATATGTGGCAATGGATACATGTTCTTCACTGTAACCTTTTTCAACTGACGATAATCAATACACATTCGCATAGCACCATCATTCTTCTTCACAAACAAGGCGGGAACATCCCAAGGAGACACAAACAACTCTTGCAACTGTTTCTTTAATTCTTTCAACTCTGTTACGGCCATACGATAGGTAGAATAGAAATGGGCCGAGTGCCCGGTAACAAATCAATGCCGATGTCAGTATCCCTGTCGGGCGGCATGCCCGGTAGATCAGCCGGGAATATATCTGAATAGTCCCTCACTATTGGAACAGGCTCGAGTGTAGGAGTATCAACACTAACATCCCTTAATAGGTCATCACACTAACATCCCGTCTTAACCATTCGTTGATCCTTAAGAAATGAGACAACCCTGCTAGGAACACGATCTAAGGTACCTTTCTACTCTAGTCACGGTAGACCTAGCATAGCCAACGTCACCATCTTGGAATGACAATCAAGGATAGCATAATAGGGTGACAACCAGTCAATGACCAAAATAATCTAAATATCCATCATACTGAGCAATAATAAATTTATTATGGTTCCAAAACCACTAAGAACAATCAAACACGACCGATACACATGGTCACCAACAATGGAATCACGCACGGGTGTAGATACATAAACAGATAAACTCAGAGAATCACGGGACACACCCAAATACGGGGCAAAATAAGATGACACAAAGGAATAAGTGGAGCCTGGATCAAATAAGACTGATGCATCTCTATGAAATACTGGAACAATATATGTGATAACAGAATCTGATGCAATTGCCTCTATCCTAGTAGGAAGGGCATAATATTTGGCATGGCCTCCCCCTCTAGGGCGACCTCTACCTGTACGAACTCCACCTCTAGCTGGCCGTACAGGTGGGGTGGTAGATGGGGCTATAACCATAGCCTGAGGACTTGTTGGAGAATGCGATGCCTGAGAAATCTATGGAGGTGCACCCTTCCTGAATCTGGGGCAATCCCTCGGATTACCACTGTAAGTGCCAGACTCTCGAGACCTCTTGGCCTCTCTCTCATCTCTATCCTGAGTCAGCATGCCCTTTAACGTCCTAGCAATCCCCACTACCTGCTGATATGTAATCTAATACTGGGGTTGAGCCTCTCAATAAACCGACAAAATAACTCTCGAACAGTAGCAACCAAGGCTGGTCCTGAATCTGACTGCCTACTCTAACACGGTCATAGGACCCTGGCGAAACTACTCAAACTCTGTGTGCCAAGTTTCTCTGAGACTTTGAGGAACATACTCCCTCAGGAACATATTTGAGAACTAAGTCTAGGTGAGTGAAGTTGCCTCAGTCGGACTATCCAACTCATATGCACGCCACCACTAATAGGCCGCTCCTCTAAGCTAGAACGGTGTGAAAGACACCCCACTAGTTTCCACAACACCCATAGTACGGATGATACGGTGGCACTCCTCAAGAAAACCTTAGGCATCCTCTGACGCCAAGCCACTGAAATTAGGTGGGTGGAACTTCTTGTACCTCTCGAGTTTGTTCTGTTCTACCTCAAAAGCTGCTGCCCTAACCTTGATCTAAACTGGAGCTACTGGTTGTATCGGTATGATCTCTGGATCCTTGTCTAGCTGAACCCGCTGCTCTGGGGTACGACCGACGGGAGTCTATGCTCTTCCCTCATCCTGAGATGTGGCAGGAGCACGTGGTATCAATCCTGCATGAGCCAAGGTACTAAACATGCTCAGGAATATTTCTAGAGTCTCCTGGAGAGGTGGTGTAGTAACAGGTGTCTCCGGTGCTTGCCCTCCAATTGGAGTTACTGATGGCTCCTCTTTAGCAGCTCGTGCGGGTTCTCTGGCTGCACCACGTGGACGTCCTCGGCCTCTACCCCGGCCCCGACCTCTCGCGGCTCCAGCAGAGGGCTCGGGTGTCTAGTCATCTGATCCAGTTGTATGTATCCTCACCATCTGGGAGAGAATAGAACAATAGAAGTTTAGAGTCCGAAGTCAAAATCTCAGACAATAAGGAATCAAAGAAGTGAAGCTTTTCTAATAGTTCCATAGCTTCCACAAGATTAGTACAGACGTCTCTGTACTGATCCGCGAGACTCTACTAAACCTGCTTCTGACTCATAACACCTATGAACCTAGTGCTCTGATACCAACTAGCACGACCTCAATTTCCCTTTGTAGGATGTCTTGATGGCACCTAGTCTCTAAGACTAGGTAAGCCTAACAATTATGTGGAAAAATGGAAATATAAAACTAAAGGTCAATCTCAACATGTAACATAAATCAAACTACGATTCAAAATAAATACATCTCCCAAAACCTGGTAGAAATAATTCACAAGATTCTAAGAGAAAATAGTAATTATCTTTATACATCAAAGTTAGAAGAGAATAAAGAGAAATAACATAATAAGGATAAAGGGGGACTCCGAGGTTTGCGGACGCTGGAACATATACCTAGAAGTCTCCATGCATGGTCCCGCTCACTGATATCTGGGATGGTAGGATGAACTTGGATCTGCACAAAAGATGTGTAGAGTGTAGTATGAGTACGCCACAACGACACCTAGTAAGTTTCAAGCCTAACCTCGGTAGAGTAGTGACGAGGTCAAGTCAGGGCCCTACTGGTTTAAAGGAAAAGTAAGGCAGAAGATATAATAGTATTTTGAAATGACTAAGAATTTAAATAATAAGAAGTTTCAGAAAATATCAGCACAGTAAATAGAGGTAAACAACAGGGGCACTCCCGAGTTACCGCCTCGTAGTCCCAAATGTAAATATGCAAGAGAGGGGGATCTCCCGAGGAACCGCCTCATAGTCCCAAAGTAAATATCTAGTATATGGGGTATCTCCCGAGTAAACGCCTCGTAGTCCCAAAGTAAAAATGCAGTACCGGGGGAAGTCCCTAGTAAATGCCTTGTAGTCCTAAAGTAAATATGCAGTATATGGGGATCTCCCAAGTAAACGCTTCCAAAGTAAATATGCAGTAGGTAATCGAAGGGAAACACAGATTTTCAGCAAGAATCTTACAGTTAAAGATTTAATTCAAATCAAGTAAAGCAGGTAATTCAACTAAGCACGTTTCACAAATTGCAAGTAAGAACTTAGGCACCTAGACATGCCATACAAGGCTAAACATGATCACTACATATGTTAAGGCAATTCTGTTAATGTATTTTAAAAGAAGATAACTCTATTAATGTATTTTAAAAGATGACAAATTAGCAAGAACCGAATTTTCCATAATGAGCCTGTGTACGAACTCGTCCCTTCATGTACACGACGTAAACATATCACAAATTGTTACAACAGTACCAAATACTAAAGGGATTTCCCTCACACAAAGTTAGACAAGTCACTTACCTCCAATCTCGCTCAATCAATCGGTAAGAATGCCTTTCCCTCGACTTTTCGACTTCGAATGGACCAAATCTAGCCAAAAGCAATTACATAACATGAATACAATTATAAAAAACTAATTTAAATCTTAAATCTACGACTTTAGCAAAGAATCGAAAAATCGCCCCAAAAGGTTGACCCCGGCCCACATCTCGGAATCAGGTAAAATTCACAAAATACTAACACCCATTCAATATTGAGTTCACCCATACAAAAATACCAAAATACGACACTAAGTCGCCACTCAAATCCCCAAATTATGCTTTCCACATCCCTAGTCTCAACTCCCACATTCCACCATAAACACACACAATCTAGGTGGTGAAAACAACTAAGAAACAAGATTATTGATAAAAAATAAGCACAAGGGACTTACATCAAGAAATCCCTCGAAAATTCTCTCAATAATCGCCAGACCCGAGCTCAAAATGTCCAATAATAAAGAATGAATTAAACCCTCGAAATTGCCCCTTTTCTGCCTAGTGATCTCGCACCTGCGGACCCACAGTCCCACCTGCGACGCCGCACCTGCGATGCCGCACCTGCGATGCCGCACCTGTGGAATTTCCATCGCAGGTGCGGACATGACTTAAAACTCCTGGGTCTGCTTCTACGATCAAAAGGCCGCACCTACGAGTGAGCGCCTGCGAACATTGTTCATTTTTGGGAACTCCCCCTCCCAGCTCACTCTTCGCTTCTGCGGAACTTCAAGCGCATCTGCGGGCTCGCAGATGCGACATTTCTCTCACACCTGTGATCCCTGGCCACATCCTCAAATCCCACTTCTGCGCTCCTTAGCTCGCACCTGCGGTTAGCCTTGCGTAGGTACGATTACACCAGAACCAACCCAGCACCAGAAAATCTTCTAAGTCCAAAAAAGATTCGTTAACCATCCAAAACTCACCCAAGGTCCCCGACACCTCAACCAAATATACCAACCATACCTAAAACATCACACGAACTTAGTCGAGCCTTAATGCTAAAAAATAAATTACACATTGATTCAAGTCTAATAAACTTCAAAGTTTCAAACTTCTACATCCGATGTCGAAACCTATCAAATCAAGTCTGATTGACCTCAAATTTTGCACACAAGTTATTATTGACATTACAGACCTATTCCAACTTTTGAAATCGAAATCCAACCCCGATATCAAAAAGTCCACTCCTTGTCAAACTTTTAAAAAATCATCAAATTTTCCAACTTTCGCCAATTGGCGCTAAAATGATCTATGTACCTCCAATTCAACATCTGAACACGCTCCTAAGACTAAAATTACCCCACAGAGCTATTGGAACTGTCGAAACTCCATTCTAGAGTCGTCTTCACACAGCTCAAACTACGGTCTATTCCTATGAATTAAACTTCCATTTCTGGGACTATGTGTCCCATTTCACTCTGAAACCAAAAATAAGTTGGAAGAACTTGAAGTTTATAAGTTTATTTGATTTGATTTGGAGTGTAATACTTAGTTTTGATGTTATTTCATGTGTTCCAAGGGTTCGAGCGAGTCCATTTTATGATTTTGAACTCGTTGGTATGTTTGGACGAGGCCTCGGGGGCCTCGGATGCCATCCAAATGATGTGCAGAACTCGTTTGGACTTGGAAGAAATTTTGAAGCAGTAGGGCTTCTGGTGATTCTGAACTTGCAACAGAATGGCCACAGGTGCTACACCGCAGAAGCGGCTGGTTAGCCGGAGGAGCGGATATGGGTTGAGTCCGCAAATACGGATAAAGGGGCGCAGGTGCGCGACTGCAGAAGTGGTCAATGGTCCGCAAAAGCGGCCTTGAGCTGGAGGGGTTGTGGCGCATGTGCGAGGGGCTTGACCGCATCTGCGAACCCGCAGATGTGAAGAAGGCACCGCAGAAGCGGAAGTAGGTCGGCTAGAAAGGGTCTGCATCTGCGATGCATATGCCACAGATGCATAACATTTCTATATTTTATTGTTATCCCATAATAAGTGTCGATGTCAACCCCTCGTCACTACTTTTTCGAGGTTAGACAGGATACTTACGGGGTACATGTTGTTTATGTATTCACGCTACACTTCTGCACTAATCGTGCAGGATCTGAGGAAAGTCTATCTAGCAATCATACCGGCACACACCCCCAATACCCCCAGGCCTAGTGGTGAGATGCTTTCTGATTCCATTCTGCAGCATCCAGAGTCTCTCTTTTGCATTTATTTTTTGTCTACTCTATTTCAGACAGTAGTTTAGAGTTTTGTATATTTTACTAGTTGATCATACACTTGTGACACTAGGTCTTGGAACATATACTAGTAGACTTTATGGTTTGGAGTGTTTATTTCACTGCATGTGCTCACTCACTAGCTTTCGCTTTACTTTATTAAATTTTATACCCCTTAATTTCTTAATAAACGAAATTTGACTACTTGGAAATTTATTAAAAAGAAAAATTACATGATTAGTTCACCTTTGGCTTGCCTAGCAGCGACGTTGGGTGTCATCACGTCCTATAGGAGAAATTGGGTCGTGATACCCACACTGTCCGTCGTGTCTTACAATATATTCCCATCTCCTGTTCTTTTCAGTTTTCCTCCACCTCTTGGAATAAGAACCTTAGACAAGGTGGGTTGCTCTGATGGTAAGCACCCTCTACTTCTAACCAAGAGGTTGTGAATTCGAGTCACCCCAAGAGCAAGGTGGGGAGTTCTTGGAGGGAAGGATGCCGATGGTCTATTGTAAACAGCCTCTCTATCCCATGGTAGGGGTAAGGTCTGCGTACACACTATCCTCCCCAGACCCCACTAGTGGGATTATACTGGGTTGTAGTTGTTGTTGTTGTTGTCTTGGAATAAGAACCTGAACCATTTAGGATTTAGTCTTTTGATCATTTTAGTTTTCTAGTTGAAATAGGATTTCTTCTACTATTATAAATTAGTATACATACTTGCACAGTGCGCGAAACGTTTTAATTTTTTTTTTAAAAAGCAGAGATAATAGCGACCGTATTCAAAATAATTAAACCAAAAAATAAATAAATGAATTTCATCTAGTTGTCTCTATAAAATTAGTGCTTGAGAAAAATAACAATTAACCTCGAAAAGTTACATTTTTCATCCAGTGAAAAATCAGCCAATTCATTTAGCTTTGCTAGTATCTCCAATGGCTTGTACTTCTTCAATGGTTTGTATTTTTTTTATTTTATCTATTACGATTTTAGTTATTTTATATAATCCAATGTTTAAATTTTCTCATCATAATTCAAATGACACTTTCTCATCTAAAATTCAAATAAATCTTATCTCTCTATTTTTTTTAATAAACATTTTTAGTTTCTTTTTGTGCGTAAGCTTATTTACTCGTTACTTGAAATTCTTTGATTGTTCACTATATTTTCATTTTAATTTTATTAAGAATTCAGTTATGTGGTATTATCTATTATATGTCGTTTCTCATCATAATTGGAAAGATATTTTCTCATCTCAACTTTAAATAAATCTCATCCTTCTATATTACTTTTCTCTTTTTTATTCATTATTACTTGTTATTATTGCATTATTCAGTATTTTATATTTTTATATTTTCACGTGACATTTAATTAGTTTACCATTTGACGATATATCCTTGCTTAGTGTAAAAAAGTATAATACAGATTTTTTTCCACTCCTGAACATTTTATTTACTCGAGTTAATTTTATTGCTAAAACATATTTAGGTATTATTTAAATTTATCAATAATATTTTTGAGTATTATTAAAATACTCTCACATTACTTATATAATATAGATATTTTATTCAGATCTTATTTTGCTGCTTGCAATTTTTTAAAGTTTCAAAATCATTAAATCTTTAATATGTTAAGTAAAAGAATTTACTTTTTAACTTACTCCATAATGTATTCCCATAATAATTTTTTAAAGTTTTTTGTGAGTAAACTTATTTACTCGTTACTTATGGTTTCAATTTTCAACAATTCTTAGTTTTGATTTTATTAGATTTCCGTTATGTGGTATTATCTATTATATGGTTTTTCTCATCATAAGTGGAAAGGCACGTTCTGTAACGATCCAACCGGTCGTTTTGAGCTCTAGCGCGTCGTTCGGTGGTTTGGGGCCTTGAGTAGCTTCACTTCATATTTTATGACTTGTACTCGTAGTCGGAATCGAATTTTGGGAAGTTCAGAGATGATTCAGATGGAAAATTCTCAATTCGGAAGCTTTAAGTGGAAGAGTTAACTAAGGTTTGACTTTAGAGTAAATGACCTCAGAATCAGGATTTGAAGGTTCCAATAAATTTGTATGATGATTTCAGACTTGGGCGTATGTTCGGGTTGAGTGTCCGGTAGTCCGGAAGTATTTCGGCGCTTATTGTGAAAAGTTGGCATTTTGAAGGTTTTAGAATTTTCAAAGATTGATTTGAAGTGAACTTTGATTTTTATTGATGTTCATATGGGATTCCGAGCCCTGGAATAGGTTCGTATTGTGATTTGTGACCTGCACGTAAAGTTTGGTGTCATTCCGCAATATTTAAGTGTAATCTGGATGCGTTCGGCGAAGTTTGAAAGTTGAAAGAAAGATTTTGATCGTCGATTCATAGTTTGGATGTTATTTGGTGTGATTTGTGGCCTCGAAAAAGTTTGCATAATGTTTTGGGAATGGTTGATATGATTAGACGGGGTCCCAGGGGCCTCGGGTGTATTTTGGATGGGCTACGGGTCATTTCTCCATGTTTGAGCTGATGTTTCTGAGTCGGGTGCATTTTTCTTCGCGATCGCGAAGAAAGGGCCGCTATCACGAAGAGCAAAGTGTTGTTCCAGGCCTTGTGAATCATGATTGCGGAAGGAAATTCGCGATCGCCTAGAAGGAATTTATGTTGTTAGTGGTCTCACTTTGTGAGCTTATATCTTGCAATCTATAAGAAATTTGGGGATGATAAAAAAATGAAAGTTGTAATTTGGAATTTCATACAAAAACTTATGTGTAACGACCCAAAATCTCACCTGTCATGATGGCGCATATCTCAATACTAGGCAAGCTGACAAATCTCAATAAACCACCATATCCTTTATGTTTGAAACATAATATTTAAATTCAGTGGAAGAAATCTCACAAATACAGAGATAAACACTCCCAAAATCAGGTGTCACTAAGTACATGAGCATCTAATATGAAAATAAAGTCTGACTGATAAGAATACTATCTAAAAATACTATCTAAAAGTATAGAACAATACAATAACTGAAGGAAAGAGAGACAAAGTTAGCGGACGCCAAGCAGCTACCTTGATAGTTTCCATCTGATGACACACTGATGTCTAACAGTCGTCGTGTCCGGAAGCACCTAGATCTGCACACGAGTTGCAGAGTGTAATATGCGTACAACCAACTCAATAAGTAACAAGACTAACCTATGGGCTGAAAGTAGTGATGAGCTATACAGGTACAGTCTAGTACATAAATAATGGTGCAGAAATGCTTTCAACTTCAATAGTTAAACTCAGTACAAGCAAAAATAGATCAATACTGCATGATATGAGGAATATTACATCTCAGTGGAAAGACCTCATGTACAGGTCATAATTCATTCGGTCACTCAGTACTGTATATGGCCAATCCAGCCCAGGGATATTCCATCCCGTGTATATATATATACACGCATCGGCTGACAGTCAGTCACTCAGGACCATGTAAGGCCAATCCAGCCCTGGGAAATTTATATATACATCGACTGATAGTCAGTCCCTCAGTACTGTATAAGGCCAATCCAGCCCTGAGAAATGTATCCCCAAATGTAAATGATACGGACAAGATCCATGTCCAGGAAAATTCATCACAATATAAATAAGTAAGGCAAGTCCCTGCCTTGGGAAGTTCATCCCGAATATATAATCATCTACGCTCACTGGGTGTGTGTATAGACTCCGGAGGGGCTCATTCAGCTCAAGCGTGATATAAATCTGATATGGCCTGCTACAGGCGGGCAGCCCCGATCCATATAATAATAAAGTGAATAAGGCCTGCTGCGGTGTGCAGCCCCGATCCAGAACAATAAAGCCTATAAGGCCTGCTACGGCGTGTAGCCCGATCCCGTAATAATAATAATATATATAAAGCCAATATGGCTTGCTGCGGCGCGCAACGCGATCCCATAAATATCCTCACAATGGACGAATATGACTGAGTTTGAAATGTACATTTTAAAACTAATTAACTCAACAGCAACACGATCCCATGGGTCCCAAAATATCGGAACGTAGCCTAAACATGATATTTAATAAGAGCATCAACTCAATTTCTCTAACACGTGTAAAATGTTCAGATAATAACATGTTTCTTTAATTTTAAAACTTCACAGGATTTATTCAAATCACAATTTCTATAGTGCATGTCCACACGCTCATCACCTATCATGTGTGTCACCTCCAAACAATTTATATAACACCAAATTCGGGGATTCATACCCTCATAACTAAGTTTATAAGTGTTACTTACCTCAAGCCGTGTAATTCTTTACTCCCCTATGCCTTTGCCTCACGAATTGGCCTCCACACGCCTCGAATCTAGTCATATTTAATTCGATTCAGCCAATGCAAATTATAGGAATTAATTTTATATAAAAATACTAATTTTCCATTAAAATCGGAAATTGCACTCAAAAATCGCCCGTGGGGTAAACGTCTCGGAACCCGACAAAAGTTACAAAATATGAACGTCCATTCAACCACGAGTCTAACCATACAAATTTTACAAAATTCCGACATCAACTCAACCTCCAAATCATTCGATGCTAATTCAATATTATGGACTAGAAATGATCAAAAGTGATTTAGTCATGAATTACCATGAAAACCTCGCTCAAAATCACCCAACCCGAGCTTGAAATGCCCAAACAATGGCAAAAACTCAGAACCCCTTCAAAATGTATACTGCTAGGGGTTCCGCATCTACACCGCATCTGCGGTATTTTAACCGCTTCTCCGCAACCACTTCTGCAGTTTTTGGCATCCGCTTCTGCTTCCCTTTTCACTTTTGCGGACGACTGATCCACTTCTGCGGACACGCTTCTGTGAAGAAGTTGTCCGCTTTTGCGGCGAGGCCAAACTGCCCCTTTCGTTTTTGCGGTCAATCAGCTGCATCTGCGACCTCGCAGGTGCGGCAAAATCTTTGCACCTACGCAACCTCCCCTGCCCTTCATTCCTGGACGCTTCTGCGATGGTCCTTGCACACGTGCGGTGTCGCACCTGTGGTCAAAGCTTCGCAGGTGTGGTTACACCAGAAGCAAAATTTCCAGATTTTCCTAAGTCCACATTTTCAATCCGTTAGCTATCTGAAACTCACCCGAGACCCCCGGGACCTCAACCAAATACACTAACAAGTCCTAAAATATCATACGAACTTAGTCAAAGCCTCAAATCTCGTCAGAAAATGCTAAAATCACAAATCACACCCCAATTCAAGCTTAACGAAAACTAACGAACTCCAACTTCTACATTAGATTCCAAGCCTATCAATTCAATTCCGATTGACCTTAAATTTTGCACAGAAGTCATAAATGACATAACGGAGCTATGAAAATTTTCAGAACTGGATTCGGCTCCGATATCAAAAAGTCAACTCCCCGGTCGAACTTCCAAACTTAAATTTCTAGTTTAGCCATTTCAAGATTAATGTAACTACAAGCTTCCAAATAATTTTTCGGACACACTCCTAAGTCCACAAATCACCATACAGAGTTATTGGAATCATAAAAACCTTATTCCGGGGTCGTTTACACATAGGTCGACATCCATCTAACATTTTCAACTTATATTTTAAACTTTGGAACTAAGTGTTCCCATTCATTGCAAGACCTCACTAGACCCGAACCAATTACCCCGACAATTCATATAACAACTGTAAAGCATAGATTGAGCAGTAAATAGGGGAACAGGTTTGTAATACTCAAAACGACCGGCTGGTCATTATATTCTCCCTCTCTGAAACAAACGTTTGTCCTCAAACGAGTTTGGAATCATACCTGGAGCCTTAAATAGGTGTGGATATTTGCTCTAATCTCCCAAGTAGCTTCTCCGACTGGCTAGCCTCTCCACTGTACTTTCACTGAAGTTATGTTCTTTGATCTTAACTTTCGAACTTACCAGTCTAAAATAGTCACCGACTCCACATTATAAGTCAAATTACCATCCAATTGCACTGTGCTGAAATCCAAGACATGAGACGGATCTCTGACATATTTTCGGAGCATAGATACATGAAACATTGGATAAACACCCGAGAGATTAGGCGGCAATGCAAGCTCATAAGCCACCTCTCTAAATAAACCTGTGTATCTAATTTTTGCTGCACTGCTCTCCAAAACTGTGATGTAAACTACGTGCCCCGATCTGAAATGATAGACACTGGCACACCATGTAGGCGAACAATCTCGCGAATATAAATTTCAGCCAACCGCTTCGAAGAATAAGTAGTACTAACTGGAATAAAATGCGTGGACTTGGCCAACCGATCCACAATCACCCAAACAACATCAAACTTCCTAAAAGTCTGTGGGAGCTCGACTACGATGTACATGGTAATACGCTCCCACTTCCATTCTGGAATTTCAAGTTTTTGAAGCAATCCGTCCGGTCTCTGATATTCGTATTTCACTTGTTGACAATTTAAACACCGAGCTACAAACCCACCTATATCTTTCTTCATTTTTCTCCACCAATAGTGGTGCCTCAAGTCTTAGTACATCTTAGCGGCACCCGGATGAATGGAGAACCGCTAACTTGTGGGCTTCTTAAAGAATAAACTAATGCAGTCCATCTACATTTGGAACACAAATACGACCCTGCATCATCAACATCCCATCATCTCCAATAGTAACATCTTTGGCATCACTGTGTCCTTCAGGACAAGCAAATGAGGATCATCATACTGGCACTCTCTGATGTAGTCATATAAAGAAGACCGTGAAATCACACATGCTAGAACCCGACTGGGCTCCAAAAAATCTAACCTCATGAATTGATTAGCCAAGGTTTGAACATCAACTGCAAAAAGTTTTTCACCAACAGGAATGAATGCATGACTACCTATACTCATCGCCTTCCTACTCAAGGAATCAACCACTATATTGGCCTTCCCTAGATGATACAAAATAGTAATATCATAATCCTTCAGCAGCTCCAACCATCTCGGCTGTCTCAAATTTAGATCCTTCTGTTTAAATAGGTGTTGAAGACTCCGATGATTTGTAAATACCTCACAAGACACACCATAGAGATAGTGCCTCCAAAACTTTAATGCATGGACAATAGCTGCCAATTCTAAATCATGAACAAGGTAGTTCTTTTCATGTGGCTTCAACTGACGCGAGGCATAACCAATCACTCTACCCTCATGCATTAAGACACACCCAATACCAACCCGAGAAGCATCACAATATATTGTATAAGAACCTGAAGCTGAATGTAAAACTAGAACTGGAGTTGTGGTCAGGGCAGTCTTGAGCTTCTGAAAGCTCTCTTCACACTCATCCGACCACCTGAATAGAGCACCCTTCTGGGTTAATTTGGTCAAGGGCAATGCAATAGACGAGAAACCCTCCACAAAGCAACGATAATAACCAGCCAAGCCAAGAAAACTGCGAATCTCAGTAGCTGAAGATGGCCTGTGCCAACTGTGAATTGCCTCTATTTTCTTTGGATCCGATTTAATTCCCTCACTGGACACTATGTGTCCTAAGAATGCCACTGAGCTAAGCCAGATCTCACACTTAGAGAATTTGGCATATCTCCTCTCTCAGCCTCTGTAGTACAATATTCAAGTGTCGTGCATGCTCCTCCTGGCTACGTGAGTATACCGGGATATCGTCAATAAATACAACGATACATGAGTCAAGTTATGGATGGAATACAACATTCATCAAGTGCATAAATGTTGTTGGGGAGTTGGTTATCCCAAAAGACATAACGAGAATTTTATAGTGACCATAATGAGTTCTGAATACCGTCTTTATAATATCTGAATCCTAAATTTTCAACTGGTTATACCCAGATCTCAAATCAATTTTGGAGAATACCCTCGCTCCCAGAAGCTGGTCAAATAAATCGTCAATACATGACAAAGGATATTTATTCTTGATTGTAACTTCGTTCAACTACCTGTAATCGATACACATCCGCATGGTACCATCTTTTGTTTTCATGAACGGAACCGGTGCTCCCAAGGTAAGACATTAGGCCTAATAAACCCCTTATCAAGGAGTTCCTGAAGTTGCTCTTTCAATACTTTATAATTCAGCTGGTGCCATACGATGCAGAGGAATAGAAATGGGTTGAGTGCCCGGCACCAAGTCAATACCGAAATCAATATCCCTGTCGGGTGGCATACCCGACAAGTCTGCAAGAAATACATCAGGAAAGTTTCGCACTACCGGTACTGAATCAATAGTAGGAGTATCTTCATCAACATCTCTTACAAATGCCAAATATGACAAACACCCCTTCCAACCAGAAGTTGGGCCTTCAAATAAGAATTACCCTATTGGGAACATAGTCTAGAGAACCTCTCCATTCAATCTTTGGTAACCTCGGCATCGCCAACGTCACGGTTTTTGCGGGACAGTCCAGAATAACATGACATGGAGACAACCAATCTATACCCAGAATTACATCGAAATCAACCATACTGAGCAATAAAAGATCAACTTTATTCTCTAGTCCTCCAATAGTTATGACACATGACCGATACACATGGTCCACAATAATAGTATCGCCCCACCGGCATAGATACATAAACAAGTGAAACTAATGACTCATGGGGCATATCCAGATAATGAGTAAAGTACGATGATACATACGAATAAGTAGAACCAGGGTCAAATAATATTGAAGCCTCCCTGTGGAACATAGAGACAATACCTGTGATCACTGCATCTGAAGTAACAACATCTGGCCTGGCAGGAAAAGCATATAATCGGGCCTGACTGCCACCTGATTGGCCTCCCCCTCTTGGGTGACCCCTAGCTAACTGATTCCCACCCCGAGCTGGCTGGGCGGGTGGTGGAGCAACTGGTGCAGAAGTAGTAGCTTGACTTCTCTGCTAAACTGGACCTCGCGTAAGGTGGGGACAATATTTCCTCACATGAACCATCTCTCCACACTCATAGCAATCCCTCTCAAAAAATGGTGGGAAGTTTTAAAGCAGACCTTGAGAACCAGAATAACTACTAGAAGCACCTAGTGCACATGAACCCTGAACTGAAAGAGCACAGGATGTACTATGGGCTGGCAGGGCACTAAGAGAAGACTGATCCTGGTGAGATCTATATGAACCATGGCTGGATGATGCACCACGGTGAACTGGACGACCCGTCTGAGTGTGCCTGTAAGGATGACCCATGTTGTGGTAGGACTGCCCTCCATAAGGTACCCTACCATAACCGCCCGAACCTCGAGGCCTCTTGGCCTCCCTCTCACCGCTCCTGGCTACGGACCACCTCTATCTGCCAAGCAATGTCAACCACTTTGTCAAAAGTGGCACCAGATAATCTCTCCCTAGTCATAAGCAACCACAACTGGTATGTGAGGCCATCAATGGACCTCCTAGTCCTTTCCCTATCAGTGGGAACCAACCAAACTGCATGACGAGCCAACTCAGAAAATCTCATATCGTACTAGGTCACAGACATGCCATCCTGCCGAAGTTGCTCCCCACGAGACTGCGGCACGAACTTCTCTAACAAGAGAATAAAGAACTCCTACCATGTAAGTGGTACTTCACCGATCAGCATGCGCCTCATAATCCTCCCACCATCTGAAGGCATCCCCAGAAAATTGAAAAGTAGTGAACGAGACCCCACTGGTCTCCAGAATACCTGTTGTCCGAAACATCCGCTGACACTTATCCAGAAATCCCTGACCATCCTCTAACTCAGCACCACTAAATGATGCAGGTCGAAGCCTCCAAAATCTCTCAAGTCTCCTCTGCTCATCATCAGCCATAACGGGGATCACCTGGGCCTGAGCAACTGCAACCGGCTGGACTGGTGGTGCACTCGGTATCTAAAGTCCCCGCACTACCTGCTCTGGAGTACGGAAATAAGGGTAAGAGTACCTCCCCGTCCTGAGAAGTGGTAGGCGTGGCCTGAGCCGATACCACCTGAGCAAGGCCGGTGCAAACTGTGAATATCTGGGCCAAAGCCTCCTGAAGGCCTAGAATAACAATGGGCATAACTGGTGCCTCGGCTTGTCCTGTCGGCTCAACTATATTTGGAATCTGCTCCTGAGCTGGAGCACCTGGTGGTGGTGTTCCAAGTGTTGTACGGGCTGCACCTCGACCTCTACCTCGATCACGGCCTCTACCACGGCCCCAGCCTCTCGCAGACTTAACTGGTGGCACTGGTGGCTGACTGTCTTATCCGGTCGTACCTATCCTCACCATCTGTGAGAGAATAGAATAACATAAATTTAGTTCCAAGAATCAACAAATTCGCACGACAGAGTACAAGAAAGTGAAATATTTCTAAGGGTTTGGCAGCCTCTTGAAGATAAGTACAGACGTCTCCATACCGATCCGCAAGAATCTACTAAACCTGTTCATGACTCGTGAGACCTGTGTAACCTAGGCTCTAATACCAAATTGTCACGACCCAAAATCTCACTTGTCGTGATGGCGCCTATCTCAATATTAGGCAAGCTGACAAATCTCAATAAACCGCCATATCTTTTAAATTTGAAACATAATATTTAAATTCAGCGGAAGAAATCTAACAAATACAGATATAAACACTCCCAAAACCAGGTGTCATTGAGTACATGAGCATCTAATATGGAAACAAAGTTTGACTGATAAGAACACTATCTGAAAGTATAGAACAGTACAATAACTGAAGAAAAAAGAGACAAGGTCAGCGGACGCCAAACAGCTACCTTGATAGTCTCCAACTAGTGACACACTGAGGTCTAACAGTCGTCCTATCCGGAAGTACCTGGATCTGCACACGAGGTGCAAAGTGTAGTATGAGTACAGCTAACTCAATAAGTAACAAGACTAATCTCTGGGCTGAAAGTAGTGATGAGCTCCACAAGTACAGTCCAATACATAAATAATGGTGCATAAATGTAGGCATGCTTTCAAGATCAATAGTTAAACTCAGTACAATTAAAAATAGATCAATACACCATGATATGAGGAATATGGCATCTCATTGGAAAGTCCTCATATACTACTAGTCACAATTCATACGGTCACTCAGTACTGTATAAGGCCAATCCAACCCTGGGAAATTTATATACACATCGACTGACTGTCAGTCACTCAGTACCGTATAAGGCCAATCCAGCACTGGGATAATTTATCCCCAAATGTAAATGATACAGACAAGATCCATGTCCAGGTAAATTCATCACAATATAAATAAGTAAGGCAAGTCCATGCCCTGGGAAATTCATCACAATATCTATGCTCACTGGGGGTGTGTACAGACTCCGGAGGGGCTTCTTCAGCCCAAGCGTGATATAAAGCCGATATGGCCTGCTGCAGGCGGGCAACCCCGATCCAGAACAATAAAGCCTATAAGGCCTGCTGAGGCGTGCAGC
>AWOL01S0065550.1:86447-113462 GCA_000715115.1 Nicotiana otophora
GGACCTCAACCAAATATACCAACAAGTCCTAAAACATCATACGAACTTAGTCGAAGCCTCAAATCACGACAAATAATGCTAAAATCACAAATCACACCCCAATTCAAGCTTAACAAAAATTAACGAATTCCAACTTCTACATTCGACGCCGAAACCTATCAATTCAATTCCGATTGACCTTAAATTTTGCACACAAGTCATAAATGACATAACGGAGCTATGAAAATTTTAAGAACTGGATTCTGACTCTGATATCAAAAAGTCAACTCCCCGGTCAAACTTCCAAACTTAAATTCCTATTTTAGCCATTTCAAGCCTAATTTAGCTACGGACTTCCAAATAATTTTCTGAACACGCTCCTAAGTCCTAAAATCACCATATAGAGCTATTGTAATCATCAAAACTTTATTCTAGGGTCGTTTACCCATAGGTCGACATCCATCCAACCTTTTCAACTTAAGTTTTAAACTTTGAAACTAAGTGTTCCTATTCATTCCAAGACCTCACCGGACCCGAACCAATTACCTCGGTATGTCATATATAATTGTAAAGCACAGATTGAACAGTAAATGAGAAAATGGGGTTGTAATACTCAAAATAGTTCGTTGGGTCGTTACATTATGGCCATTATACCAAAAGGTGCCAGTGAAGAGGAAACAAAATTTGTACATCGCGATCTCGAGGTTTGGCTGCGATCGTGATGAAAAATATGATGCTGGAACTTTTGTTAATCGTGATCGCATAAATAATGACCGTGATCGAAAAGAAGGAGGCCTGGCAGGTGTATTAAACATCTAATTTGGGGATTTTGAGCTCATTTCATCACCTTTACGTTCTTGAGCTCATGTGGGGCGATTTAGGTTGATTCTTGAAGATCGACTTTGCCATATATCGTAAGGTAAGTTATTCCTACTTGTTTCGAGTTAAATAAATGGGTTATATCTGTATGTTAACAAGGAAATTTGATAGAAATTATGGAATTTTTGGAAGAAAACCTAGAAATGGTATTTTTAGATTTTGACCGCAAAATTGGATATGGAATTAGGAATAAATTATATATTTGAATTTGTGGTATTATGGATAATGTTTATCTTCGAAAATTTTTGAAATCCGGGCACGTGGTCCAAAAGGTTGACTTGGTTGACTTTGTTAGAAGAGTTGAAACTTATTATAAATTCACTTAATTAAGCTAGCAAAATGATTTCAAATAATTCAAATGTTACATGATAAAGTCCTAAGTCTACCCAGACATAAACATGCTTTTAGCTACGTACGGACTCTCGTGACCTCGTGTGTACGTAGCACCCACAACTAGTAGCACATAACAATTTAAATACCTACGGGAAAGATTCCCCTTCACAAAGTTAGACATGAGACTTATATCGTAATGAAGTTCTATAACTGGCTTCAATGCCTCTCTAACACCTCAAACCAATGCCCATCGATCCGAAACTTGTCAAACAATGTGAAAAGAAATACAAATATACTCCCATACTCCTAATTAATAATTGAAACTGATTTGGGAATATATTAAACCGGGCTTTATCATCTTGCGTTGTTCGACGAGATATTTAATAAATGGTAAAAGTCATGTTTACTTTATGCTCCTGCACCTGTGTTGTAAGCATGTGACTCGTAATTCGATAAGTTTCTTCCATTCCTATGGATCGGTCCGAACACATCAGAAGTATATTGAGATGCCTCTCTGGTATGCGCCGATCGACTCTCGGCAGTGTACACACCCCTATGGATTGTCGTACGACCTCGGCATAATCGTGTATTATACCGCTAGCAGTCCGGATATTCACGAGATCCCCCTTCTATTGAGGCCTGACATTTTATATGGTATTCCTTATCCGTTTGAGATTGCACTTGTTATTTCAGATATGTTGAGATGACACATGAGATTTGAGAGATTTATATCGTTAAAAGAAATTTTGGAGGATTATGTTAATTACAGTTTTTATCTCACTACTATTGTTGTGTTTCATATCTGTTATGAGTTATCATATTGATTTATTGGACCACTGTTAAGTATCGATGTTGACCCCTCATCACTACTTCTCTGGGGTTAGTCTAGATACTTACTGGATACGTGCTAATTTATGTACTCATGCTACACTTATGCACTAAATATGTAGGATCTGAGAGGTTGTCCATCTTGGCGCGTAGGCATAACTGTTGAGGGGACTTTATGGTGAAATACTTTCTATGTTACGCACTGCGGCCTATAGAGCCTCCATCTTATTTATTTATTTATTTATTTATTTATTTTATCCTGTCTATTTTATATTCCAGACAGATATTGTATTATTATTATTATTGCATCCCTTAGTAGACATTCATGGACTTGTGACACCGGATATTGGAATGTTCTAGAAGTTGTTTGTGGTTTTGCTTAGCATTTACACACTTTTATTATCTATTCTATTTAAATTGTAAGTTTTCATCATTTTAATGTATTGATTTCTTCATATAATAAAATTCACGATTTCGAAATGCATAATTAAGTTGGTAGTTCACCGTTAGATTGCCTAACGGCGATATTGGACGTCATCACAACCTATAGTGGGTTTTGGGATGTGACAGTTTGGTACCAGAGCACTAGGTTTACTTAGGTCTCATGAGTCATGATCAAGTCTAGTAGAGTCTTGCGGATCGGTACAGAAACATTTGTACTTATCTTCGAGACGCTACATGGTTGTTAGGAGAACTTCCCTTCCTTTATTCCTCATCATGCAATATGATTTCGTTGAAGCTAATGCCTTCGATTCCTTCCTACTCATTCGTACACGACGTCAGGCACTTTTTATCAATTGGGCATCGACGAGTTGTGAAAATGCTACATATGTGGTGCACGATGTTTTTCCCTGAGTATGCAAGCAGACTATTATCATCGACTTGTGGAGGAGTGCTCTGTCATTTTAGCTCAGTATTGATATTGCTTACGATTTCGAGGCTATGCACAGTGTATTGTGATGTTCATGTGTTGTTATCGCTTAGTGTCGGTGTGAATCGTAGGATGCTTACTTATGTGTCACGGCAATGAATGATTCGGGGGGAGGATTAATTGGTTCAAGATCGTGGTAGGATGGCCACATGCTTCCAAAAAGCTTGGAGCGATTATGGCCATGTTAAATAAGGGACTAAATATGTGTATTTTGTTTGAGATGACGACTTTGTGCTTCAGAAGTTTGAATATGATGGAAAACGTTTGCTTGGGATGTAATATGACTTCGAGTTTTGGATGCATCATTGTACCTTCATTTGGTGTTGATAGGAAAGAGCGGGTACTTTCGACTGGTGGGCGAGCGTGGACTCAAGAGGATTAACTGATTTTGTGATGGCTGTAATCAAGGAAATGTGGTTGGAAGATGCCGATAAGGGCTATCTCATACGAGGTGTTAGGAGTTGCGTGATTCCTAGTAAAGGTCCTCTGAAGAACTTTATTTTCTATCCAACATGAAGTATGTACTACGATGTGAGTTGGGATAGCTTGAATAAGATTGTGTAGCGGTCAGGAGGTCGAGTGTGTGTTTGGAGATGGTAATTCGACTTTTATCATGCAAGTTTAATAAGAGATTATGAGTTATTTGGCGGAGCATAATCATGGTAACCAAGGATAAGGAGTCATTGTGAATTATGGAATTATGTAATTGAGGCTTGAAGCTAAGTGGAGGATCCCACCGACTACGATTGGGTCACATGGTTGTGTGCCTTGGCAATATCGGGTTATTGGTACATTGGTGGATTAGTTATGATCAAGGAAAGAGAGTCATTCGATTGCTTCTTCTGCTGTATTCGTATGCTACCGGAGCACTGGTTGTTAGCTATATCTTTGGGACCAGGTCAAAGTGGGTGACTCTCAACAATAGTTCTAGTGGGTTCAATAAGTAAAGTGCGGTGCCTAAGGATTTTCGAGTTCGTCGTATGACAAAGGAATTAGTTTTGCAGCGAAGTATGAAAGAGGCTTGGAGTATTTTTATGAATGTCAACAGGTCTACGGTGCGATGTTAGATAGATAGAGGAAACAAATTCGTATTCACATGTGGTCTTTCAGAACGGGTCTATCGGTTAGAGATACTATTGAGTTCATAAGGAGGGAATGAGATGGCTGATGGGTATTGAGACGATGTGGTCTTGTGATTTTGGTCACTTGGGATAAGTGTTGTTTGAGGTCTTTTAAGTGTTTGAGTAGAACTATTATTTTGAAGGCAAGTAAAGAGTAAATTGGATAAAGTTGAGTCAGTTAGTAATGGTTTGAATTAGCATGGTTGTGGAAATTATCGGTTCCTTCGGGGTGATAAGGCTATATAGGTGATTCGTGGTTGTACGTGGGGGCTTGACAACCACCTTAATTTGATTAATTTGGAGGTATTTGATTCCGATGGCCTTGTTATGTGTAAATGAATCCCAAAAAAGTTATGGCGGTTTAGACGATGATTTGAGGTTTGCATTTTCTGCAGTTATGAGAATTCGGTTGCGTGTTGCAATTGTTCATCTGAAATGTGTTGAGTGAAGGGGTTCTAGATGATGAAGTGTTTATTCTATTGGTAGTTCAGTAGTTAATATGAAATTCTTGTACTCTCGCGTAGCGGCATGATAGGTGCAATGAGCGATTTGGAAATTGAAAGTTGAGGATCAAGGTTGTTGTTCGGTGTTGATAAGAATGTCACGAGATCGGAGGAGCGGGGGAGGATTTCAGATGTTCAGAGTATGCTGGCACTATTTTCGGGTGGCCTGAGGATGGTATGTTTTATGGTAGGAGTGTTGGGTATTGAAATGCGGATGTTTGGCTAGTATTAAAGAAATAGCATAGTCGATGGCCATTAATGTTCAGATTTTACTACCTGGTGTGGAAGGTTGTGGGAGTATATCCCACGGGAATATCGTATAAGGGTGACGTGTTAGTCATTCTATTGTTAGATATTGAAATCATGTATGGAGATTTTGGTACTGTCGCCAACGGAAGAGGTTATGACTTAGAGGCGCTCTATTCCTTGGGTTGTGGAATGTTGGAGTTTGTTTTGGATTTGACAACTTCTTGTATGTGTCATAAATAGGGTCATCGTGGATCCTTGAAAGGTTATTGGCCCAGTATGGGATGATAGGAATTGGCTTGAGGTCCGTTAGTATATCTAATGTGAATGGCTGCTCCACATGAGGTCAGATGTGTTCATTCAGCATAACATTTCTTATGGAGGAGTCTCCGGGTGTTGGATGTTATTCATGTCTTCAGCTATTCTATGTAATACTTTATTATGCCATGTGAGTTGTGAGACGGCTTGATTATTCGCACATATGTTGTGATCCCTTGTAGCTTGTGGTGTTATATGAGCAAGATGGCTCTCTAGATGCAAGTCATTTATTTCACCTTAGTCGTGCTTGAGATTTTGTAGAGCATGATGCTATCCGTCTCCGCAGGGTTATGTTTATGCACTTGGCTTGCTTGTGGTCGATATTCGGGTATTTCATAGGTATGAGCATTATGGCTTGATGTGTATTTCCTTATTTATTGTTATGTGTGGATCGGGTGGCACGCTGCAATGGCTATGTTGTTTGGATCGGGTTGCACGCCACAACAATGTCATATTTGAATCGGGTTGCACGCCGCAACAGTGTCATGTTTGGATCGGATTGCACGCTGCAACAGTGTCATATTTGGATTGAGTTGCATGCCGCAACGGTGTCATGTTTGGATCGGGTTGCACGCCGCAACGGTGTCATGTGTAGATCGGGATGCACGCCGCAATAGTGAGATGTTGAGTATGGTTTCTTATACTTATTTTTTGTGCCTTGTTTCTCATCTCTAAGATAGGCTCATAGCATCTGTTTGGCCATTTTATTTGTTATGCGGGATGGATGGTTCTTTGCCAGAGTTAGTTCTTCCTTATGGGTCACATTCGAGTTTGTAGCTTATTGGCGCATTGATGGCGTCATATGAGATATTTGGTGGTGTTTGAGGTGGCTTATTGCCCGAGCAGCTTGTACTAGGTGAGACGAGGTTATCGGTCCCGAAATCAGTGCAATCAGATTTATAGAAGGTATATTAGAGGAACAATATCACTATTCAGTTCAAAATGAGGCAAAAGTTCTTGTTGGGCAGAGGACTCCATGAGTTGTTGATTTGGAAGGTGGTTATGAGATTCTACACCTTATTTTCATTGTTGCTGTTTAGCGAGGGTTGGATCAGGGCATATGCACCTTCTATGGTTAGAGGATGTTATTATAGGCATACAAATTATGCGGTGCATTGTATGGTTTCAGCATGGGTGTATGATCATATTTGGTACAACGGGTTGAGATTGATATGGTGTTTTATGTTAGAATCAAGTCTCGTAGAGAATTTCGGATGTTGGAATTTGGTTCAAAGGTTTGTGGGCTAAGGTAGCAGGAAGGATCTTCAGTCTGGCTTGAGATAATGTATTCACATGGGTTATGGTGGCATGGGTAGGTGCACGAGGTGTTAAACAATGGTTATGGGGAATTCCGGAGCGGTTCTTCGCACGTTCGAGAACGAACGTATGTTGAAGTGGGGAAGAATGTAATGACCCGACCTGTCATTTTGAGCTCTAGCGCATCGTTCGGCGGTTTGAGGCCTTGAGTAGCTTCATTTAATATTTTATGACTTGTACGCATAGTCGGAATCAAATTTCGGAAAGTTCGGAGTTGATTCGGATGGAACATTCTCAATTCAAAAGCTTTAAATTGGAGGAGTTGACTAAGGTTTGAATTTTTAGTAAACGACCTCGGAATCGAGATTTGAAGGTTCCAATAGGTTCATATGATGATTTCGGACTTGGGCGTATGCTCGGGTTGAGTATCGGGTGGTCCGTAAGTATTTCGGCGCTTATTATGAAAAGTTGACATTTTGAAGGTTTTAGAATTTCCGAAGATTTATTTGAAGTGAACTTTGATTTTATTGATGTTCGTTTGGGATTCCGAGCCTTGGAACAGGTGCGCATCGTGATTTGTGACTTGCACATAAAGTTTGGCATCATTTCAAAATGGTTAAGTGTAATTCGGACGAGTTCGGCGAAGTTTGAAAGTTTTAAAGTTGAAAGAAGGGTTATGATCGTCGATTCGTAGTTTAGTTGTTGTTTGGTGTGACTTGAGACCTCTAGCAAGTTTGCATCATGTTTTGGGAATGGTTAGTATGATTGGATAGGGGCCTCGGGTGTGTTTCGGATGTTCTACGGATAATTTTGCCATATTGGAGCTGTTGTTTATGAGATCTGGTGCATCCTTCTTCGCGATCGCGAAGAAAGAGCCACGATCACGAAGAGCAAAGTGTTGTTCCAAGCCTTGTGAATCGCGATTGCGGAAGGAAATTCGCGATCGCGTAGAAGGAATTTTTGTTGTTAGTGGTCTGACGTCAAGAGCTTATATCTTGCAGTTTATAAAGAATTTGGGGATGATCCAAAAATGAAAGTTGTAGATCTTTGAATCTAGTTTTTAGAATATTAAACCGTTTGTTATTTGGAATTTTATACAAAACTTTATGGCCATTATACTGAAGGGTATCTCTGAATAGAAAACAAAATTTGTACATCGTGATCGCGAGGTTTTGGCCGCGATCGCAATGAAGGAAACGATGCTGGAACCTTTTTTAATTGCGATCGCTTGGATAATTACTGTGATCATGAAGAAGGAGGCCCGGCAGGTGTATTAAACATCTAATTTCGGAATTTTGAACTCATTTCATCACTTTTAAGTTCTTGGAGCCCATGTAGGGCAATTTGGGGTGATTCTTGAAGATCGTTTTTGCCATATATCATAAGGTAAGTTATTCCTACTTGTTTCAAGTTAAATACATTGGTTATATATATATTTTAACAAGGAAATTTGATAGAATTTATGTAATATATGGAAGAAAACCTAGAAATGGTATTTTTATATTTTGACTACGAAATTGGGCATGGAATTAGGAATAAATTCTGTGGTATTATGGATAATGTTTATCTTCGAAAAGTTTCAAAAACCGAGCACATGGGCCCGAAGGTTGACTTAGCTGAATTTTGGAGCGGAGTTGAAAATTATTATATATTGATTAATTAGGAGTATGTGAGTACATTTTTATTGGTTTGTACGTTGTTTGACTAGTGTCGGATCGATGGGCATTGGTTTCAGGTGTTAGAGAGGCATTGGAGCCGGTTATGGAACTTCATTGCGAGGTAAATCTCATGTCTAACTTTGTGAGGGGGAATCTGCCCCGTAGGTATTAAAATTGTTATGTTCTACTAGTTGTGGGTGCTACATACGCACTAGGTGACGAGAGTCCGTAAGTAGCTAAAAGCATGTTTATGTCCAGGTAGACTTAGGATTTATCATGTAATATTTGAACTCATTTTGCAAGCTTAATTAAGTGAAATCATAATTAAAATTGATTTGGGAATATATTAGGCCGAGCTTTATCACCTTGAGTTGTTCGGCGAGATATTTAATAAATGGTAAATATATATCATGCACTTGTGTTGTAAGCATGTGACTAGTAATTTGATAAGTATCTTCCTTTTCTGTAGATCGGGCCGAACGCCTCGGAAGTATATTAAGATGCATCTCCGGTTCGCGTTGGTCGACCCTCGGCAGTGTACATACCACTCTGAATCGGGTCGTACGACCTCGGCATAATCGTTCATTATACCGCTAGCAGTCCGGATATATACGAGATCCCCCGTCTATTGAGGCCTGGCATTTTAAATGATATTCCTTATCCGTTTGAGATTGCACTTGATATTTCAGATCTGTTGAGATGGCACATACGATTTGAGAGATTATATCGTTAAAAGAAAGTTTTGGAGGATTATGTTAGTTACAGTTTTTATCTCACTGCTACTGTTGTGCTTCATATCTATTATGAGTTATCATATTGATTTATTGGACCACTAGTGATTGTCGATGTCGACCCCTCGTCACTACTTCTTCGGGGTTAGGCTATATACTTACTGGGTACACGTTGATTTACGTACTCATGCTACACTTCTGCACTAAATGTGCAGGATCTGATAAGTTCATTTGGTAGCCATCTTGGCGCGTAGGCGCAACTGCTAAGGGGACTTTATGGTGAGCTACTTTCTATGTTATGCACCGCAGCCCACAGAGTCTCCATCTTATTTATTTACTTTATCCTATCTATTTTATATTTGAGACATATGTTGTATTGTTATTGCACTTTTTAGTAGACGCTCATGCACTTGTGACATCGGGTTTTGGGATGCTCTAGAAGTTATTTGTGGTTTTGCTTAGCATTTACACACTTTTATTATCTATTTTATTTAAATTGTAAGTTTCCATCATTTTAATGTGTTGATTTCTTTATCTAATAAAATTCTCTATTTCAAAAATAATAAAATACATAATTAAGTTGGTAGTGCATCGTTGGCTTGTCTAACGGCGACATTGGGCGCCACGATTTATAGTGGATTTTGGGTCGTGACACTTTCTCATCTCAAATTTAAATAATTCTCATCCTTCTATTTTTTCTCTTTTTTATTATTATTACTTGTCATTTTTGCGTAATTCATAATTTAGTATTTTTTTCATGTCCATGTGACGTTTTATTAGTTTACTATTTGACGAAATATTCTTTCTTAATATAACAAAGTATAATACGGATTTTTTAATCTTGAAAAGATAATTTATTTACTTTAATTTTATTGGTAAAAAATATTCAGATATTATTTAAACTTATTAATAATGTATTTTAGTATTATTAAAATACTCTCACATTAATTCTATAATATAGATATTTAATTTAAGATCTTATGGGTTGCTTGCAAGTTTTTAAATTTTCAAAGTCATCAAAGCTTTAATATGTTAAGTAAATTAATTTACTTTATTTACATTTTAACTTACCCCAAAGTATAAACAGTCGTAAGTTATTTCAATCTATAAATAGTCATAAGTTATTTCAATCTATGTCATTCTTCATTTTTTATTTTTTTATGTCATAATGTTTAATTTAATATGTCCCATCCAATTTCTAGTGAATATAGAAGAAAATTGATGAGTGGATCTATCTATATCTATAGATATAGATATAAATATAGATATAGAGATAGATATATATATACATATATAGATATATAAGTAGAATTTATTAGAAATATGTTTAGATTTTATCCTAAAAGTGCCAAGTGACGTTTTCTCAATAATGTTTTAAAGTTTTTCAACATTATATCTTGCCATTTAAAATATTATTCTTGACGATAAATTCGATACAAAAATATCAATTAATAATATTTTCAAAATTTAAGCAAATAGAATCCAACAAATAGATTCCCCTTTTAATATAATATAGGCACAGATTATAACTTTGTAACCAATAACCTGTGACCAAATATCTATATCTTAGGTTTGATATTTTTTAAGGTAAACACGTGCTGGAGTTATATTACGTGTTGGTAACTTCCCAATTTAAAATAGAATAAATTTCAGAATAAGTTGTAACGACCCGACCGGTCGTTTTTCTTTCTAGATCCATGTTCCCCTAAATAAGACTCCTCGTATGTGCTTTTAATATTTTATGACTTACAAGGATGGGTAGTTCGGGTTTTGGAAGGGTTCGGGTTGAAATCAGAACACTTAGTTCCTTAATATTGGATTAAATTGGTTAAGTTTGACTTGAGTCAACGTTTTGAGTAAACGACCTCGGAACCGGAATTGGATGGTCCCAATAGATTGATATGATGATTTTGGACTTGGGCGTATGTGCAGATCGGGTTTCGGATGACCCAGGAGCGTTTCAGCGCTTAATATTGAAAGTTGGCGTATTGAAGATTTTCATGTTCTTCAAATATGGTTGGAAGTAGGATTTGGCGTAATCGAGGTTCGATTGGGTTTACGAGCCTGGCAATAGTTCTGTATGGTTATTTGAGACTTGCACGCAAAATTTGGTGTCATTCTGAGTAGTTTAAGTATGATTCGGCGCGTTCAAAGTAAGTTGGAAGAACTTGAAGTTCATTAGTTGATTCGATTTGGTTTTGGGGTGTGATTCTTAGTTTTGATATTGTTTTCATGTTTCGAGAGTTCGAGAAGTTCCATATTATGTTTGCAAACTTGATGGTATACTCGGATGGGGTTCCAGGGGTCTCAGTGAAATTCGGATTGAAAACGGATTGGAACTTTGAAATTAAGAAGTGTTGTTGCTGCTGAATCTGGTGTCTTCGCACCTGTGGAGGGAATGGTCGCATGTGCGATCATGCAGATGCGGTGGGTTCATCGCAAGTGTGAGGCCTATGGAGATTGCATGGGAGCGCAGGTGCGAGGAATATCCTGCACCTGCGAGGTCGCAGATGCGGAGCGCCGGCCGCCAATGCGAAATGGCCAAGGTGGCTTGGGGGCGCAGAAGCGGACTTAGTCTGCAGGCGCATGCGCGCAGAGGCGGACCCATAGAAGCGTACTTCATCTGTAGAAGCAAAGGGAGGTAGCCTGGGCTAGGACCGCACCTGCGATGGATGTTTCCGCATGTGCGACATCGCAGGTGCGACCCATGGTTCGCAGAAGCGGAATCGCTAGAGGCAGTGAGGTCTTTTAATGTCAGGACTTAGGCTATTTTGGTTTATTTATTTCACTTCTTGGACGATTGTAGAGCTCTTTGAATAGGGGTTTTGACCTAGAACTTTGAGTTAAGTAATTTCTATACAAGATGAGTTTAGTACATGCATTTTAGGCAGATTCTTAACACATAAATTGTAGAAATTGTGGGTTTAGTTGAAAAACTTAGGTTTTGATTAAAATGGGATTTAACCACGAAAATGATTATGGAATTGGGTAAAAATTATATATTTGAGTTCATGAGGTTATGGGTAACATTTATCCTCAAAACTTTCCGAAATCCGGGCAAGTGGGCTCGGGGGTAAAATTTAGGGATCTTCCAATTTGGTTTAAGTAATTTCTCAAATGGCTAAATTATGAACTTGTGAGTATGTGTTAGAGTTATTTATCTAAGATTTGGCTAGTTTTAGATTGATTGGCAACAAGTCGAGGCTTTAGAGCAGATTTGTGGACCGGAAGTGAGCTTGAGAACGAGATAAGTCTCTTGCCTAACCTTGTAAGAGGAAACTCATCCCCTTAGGTGTACTTTTGTGTGTATTACTTGTGTGGGGAGCTACGTACACACGAGGTGACGAGAGTCCGTACGTAGCTATATTCCGTGATATGTCCGGGTAGTCTTAGATCCACATCATGCTTTAATTGTATTATTGTGGTTATTATGCATATTGATTGTCTTGAATAGAACTGAGACTAGGGAATTTAAAGTTGCAAAGTTTCAATTTAGATTTCATATTTTTGGAAGTTCGGAGCGAGGTAAGTCTCCTCTCTAACCTTGTGAAGGGGAAACTACCCTTAGGGTATATTTATTATTATGTGCAACTAGTTATGGGTGCTGTATACACACGAGGTGACGAAAGTCCGTACGTAGCTAAAGCATGTTTATGTCCGGGTAGACTTAGGACTTTATCATGTAATAACTGAATTATTTGAACTCGTTCTGCTGGCTTAATTAATTAAAGTTATATCTAAATTTGATTTAGAAATAAATATATGTATAATAGGCCGAGACTTAAAACTTTGAGTTGTGGGCAAATTATTTGAGAAGCGTAAAGATTATATTCGTTATGTACTCATGTACTGTATTGTAAACATGTGTCTCATAATTCGATAACTTCCTTCCATCTTGTGGAGCGGGACGAATGCCTCAGTAGTATATAAATGCATCTATGGTTCGTGCTGCACGACCCTCGACAGTGTATACATTATTCTCGATCGGGCCGAACGACCTCGGCAAAATCGAGCATTATATCGCTATTAGTCCGAATATTCATGAGATAAACCTTTCACCGATGCCCGATATTTTATGGTATTCCTTAATTATTTGATATTGACACTTGGCATTTTCTGAGCTATTAAGGTAGAATACAAGATCGACAAATTTATACTTTAAAAGAAATATTTGGAGGATTATGAAATTTATAGATTTACCCCACTATTTTTGTGCATTTCATATCCGTTACTCCTTCCATTTCAATTGAGATGAGGTAGTTTGACTCGGCACAGAGTTTAAAAAAATAAGAAGACTTTTAAAATTTGTGGTTTTAAAAATTTAAGGGGTAAAAGATTTATGGGACCATGACGTTTTGTGTGGTTTAAAGTTGAATTATTTCCAGATTTATAAATGTGTCATTTATTTTGGAACATACCAAAAAGGAAAGTACCTCATCTAATTTGAAACAGATGGAATATGAATTATTATATTATTTTATTGGACCTTTAGTAAGTGTCGATATCGACCCCTCGTCACTACTTCTCCGAGATTAGGCTAGATACTTAATGGGTACGCGTTGATTTACGTACTCATGCTACACTTCTACACTAAATGTACAGGATCTGACAGGTTCATTGAGTGAACATCTTGGAGCGTAGGCGCATCTGTTGAGGAGATTTTGTGTGAGCTATAATTCAGGCTACGCTCGCAGTCCACCGAGTCTCCATCGTACTATTTATTTTATCCTGTCTTATTTACATTCTGGACATGCGTTGTATTATTATTGTACTCCTTAAAAAATACTCATGTATTTGTGACACCGGGTTTTGGGGTTCCTACAGGTTGTTCGTTATTGGAGTTCATGTAAATACTATCATTTACCTTGTAAATTCTATTTCATACTATTTAATTAAGGAAAATTTTGATTTCAAAATACTAAAATGAGTAATTAAGTTGATCAATCACCGTTGGCTTGCCTGATGGCGGTGTTAGGCGCCATCACGGCCTGTAGTGGATTTTGGATCATGACATCGCACATGCGATGAGCCTACCGCATCTACGAGACCGCACCTGCGGCCATTCCCTCCGCAAGTGCGAAGACACCAGATTCAGCAGGAACAACATTTCTTAATTTCAAAGTTCCAATCTGTTTGCGATCCGAATTTCACCCGAGACCCCCGGAACCCCGTTCGAGCATACCAACAAGTTTGTAAACATAATACAAAACTGCTCGAACTCTCAATACACAAAAAACAACATCAAAACTAAGAATAACACCCCAAAATCAAATCGAATCAACTTATGAACTTCAAGTTCTTACAACTTACTCCGAACGTGTCGAATCATACTTAAACTACTCAGAATGACATCAAATTTTGCATGCAAGTCTCAAATCATCATACAAAACGATTCTCGGGTTCGGGATCCCAATCGGACCTCGATAATGCCAAATCTTACTTCAAACCAAATTTGAAGAACTTGAAAACCTTCAATGCGCTAACTTTCAATATTAAGCGTCGAAACGCTCCCAGGTCATCCGAAACCCGATTCGAACATACGCCCAAGTCCAAAATGATCAAACAAACCTATTATGACCATCAAATCCCGATTCCGAGGTCGTTTACTTAAAACGTTGACTCAAGTCGGACTTAACCAATTTAAGCCAATATTAAGGGTCTAAGTGTTCCGATTGTAACCCAAACCATTCCAAAACCCAAACTAACCATCCCCGCAAGTCATAAAACAATAAAAGAACATAAGGGGAGTCTTGTTTAGGGGAACATGGATCTAGAAAGAAAAAACGACCGGTCAGATCGTTACTTCCCCACCTCTTAAAACAAACATTCATCCTCAAACGGGTCTAGGATCATACCTAGAGTGACAAATAGGTGTGGATATTTGCTCTGCATGTCCTCCTTAGTCTCCCAAGTCACCTTCTCGGCTCGTTGACCCCTCCACTGAACCTTTACTGTAGAAATCTTCTTGGATCTCAACTGGTAAACATGCTTGTGAATAATGGCAACTGGCTCCTCCTCATAACCCATGCTCTCATCTAGATGAATAGTGTTGTAGTCTAACACATGGGACTTGTCAACATGATACTTCCAGAGTATAGACACGTGGAAAATTGGATGAACTCCCGATAGACTGGGAGGCAAGGCAAGCTCATAATCAACCTCCCCAACTCGCCTTAACACCTCAAATGTACCTATAAACCTTGGGCTCAACTTCCCCTTATTCCCAAACCTCATGATTCCCTTCATCGGCGAGACTTTTAAGAGAACCTTCTCGCCCACCATAAATGATAAATCATGCGCCTTCTGATCCACGTAACTCTTCTGTCTGGACTGTGCTGTGCGAAGTCACTCCTTAATCAACTTTACTCTCTTCAAGGCATCCTTCACCAAATTGGTACCATATAACCTAGCCTCACCGGGCTCGAACTATTCGATGGGCGAACGACATCGCGGACCATACAAAGCCTCAAATGGAGCCATCTCAATGCTAAACTGATAACAGTTGTTATAAACAAACTCGGCCAAAGGCAAGAATCGATCCCACTGCCCTCCTAAGTCGATCACACTTGCTATGAGACTATCCTCCAAGATCTAAATCGTCTGCTCCGACTGACTGTCGGTCTGTTGATGAAAGTCTATGTTGAGCTCTACCCGGGCTACCACCCCAAATACAATACGTAGACCAAATCACCTTCCATCACGATTCCCAAACCGCTCTCAACTTTCTCAAGGCATGCGGTCATCCTGCCACGGAATCCATATGCTAATCTTCCACTATTAATTCGGTCAAACCATATTCTTTAAGCAACTTCTCGACATTTGCTTTCCATACTTGACCTGCTAGAAATTCAACCACCACGAGACACCTCCCACCATGTCCTTCCTCGTCTTTCACTACCCAAATGTCGCCTCAAATCAAAACCCATCTCTGTATCACCTGAACTAATAAATTTTTACCAACTCTAAACCTCCTAGAAGATCATCTTTCTCGATCCATCAACATTAATTTGATTTAGAACCGCTACACACCGCTATACCTAACAACCATTTCTTAGGCAATATTCCACCACACTCTGCCCGAATGTAAAAATCAAAGAAGACTATAACACCGGCGAACCTTAATGCATTACACCAAGGATGACGATACCACATCACAAATGAGAATTCCATCACGCTTGAAAATATCAAGTCTCGTCACTTCATCAACCAAGGCCTGAACATCCATAGTCTGATTGCCTTTCCTTTAGTGGAATTGAATGCCGAACTACTAAATCACACACCGAGAAATCCTCATTTCAAGTCACTCACTGTCTTGACACATAGACAAGCACCCTACCATTATACCAGCATTGTGTGATAACAACACATGAACATCCTAGCAATCCATGCAAAGCCTCAAAACCATAGGAAGTACAAATAATTAACTGAAACGATAGAACATCCTTCCGCAAGGCGACAATAATAATCTGCCCAGACACGCAGGGAAAAACATCCTGCACCACGTCTAAAGTACCAATACAACAACTCGATGCCCAATTGATAACAAGCTCTTCACGTCGCATAAGATTGGGTAGGAAGGAAATAATGACATAAGCCTCAAAGGAATCCAACCGAACGATGAGGATTCAAGAAGGGAAGTGCTCCTAACAGCCCTGTAGCCTCTTGAAGAAAAGTACAGTCATCTCCATACCGATCCTCAAGACTTTACTATACTTGCTCATGACCCGTGAGACCTAAGTGAACCTAATGCTCTGATACCAAGCTGTCATGACCCAAAATCCACTAAAGGTCGTGATGGCACCTAAAACCGCCGTCATGCAAGCCAACGGTGATTGATCAACTCAATTACTCATTTTAATATTTTGAAATCGAAATTTTCCTTAATTAAATAATATGAGGTAGAATTTAAAGGATAAATGATAATATTTACACGAACTCCAATAACGAACAACCCGTAGGAACTCCCAAAACCCGGTGTCACAAGTACATGAGCATTTTCTAAGGAGTACAATAATAATACACCATCTGTCCAGAATGTAAATAAGACATGATAAAATAGATGCGCCTACGCACCAAGATGATCACCCAATGAACTTATCAGATCCTGCACATTTAGTGCAGAAGTACAACATGAGTACGTAAATAAACGTACCCAGTAAGTATATAGCCTAACCCCAGATAAGTAGTGACGAGGGGTCGGCATCGACACTTACTAAAGGTCCAATAAAATAATATAATAATTCATAGAAACAGTTATGAAGTGCACAACAATAGTGGGGTAAATCTATAAATTTCATAATCCTCCAAATATTTCTTTTAAACTACAAATTTTTCGATCTTGTATTCTACATTAATAGCTCAAAAAATGCCAAGTGTCAATATCACATAATTAAGGAATACCATAAAATGACGGGCATCAGTGGAAGGTTTATCTCATGAATATTTGGACTAATAGCGATATAACGCACGATTCTGCCCGGGTTGTTCGGCCCGATCCAGAATAATGTGTACACAGTCGAGGGTCGTGCAGTACGAACCATAGATGCATCTATAGGCGTTCGGCCCGCTCCACAAGAAAGGAAGGAAGTTACCGAATTACAAGACACGTGTTTACAATACAATACATGAGCACATAACGAATATAATATTTACGCTTCTTTAATAACTCGCCCACAACTCAAAGTGTTAAGGCTCGGCCTATTATACATATATGTATTTCGAAATCAAATTCATATATAACCTTAATTAATTAAGCCAACAGAACGAGTTCAAATAATTCAGTTATTACATGATAAAGTCCTAAGTCTACCCGGACATAAACATGATTTAGCTACGTACGGATTCTCGTCACCTCGTGTGTACGCAGCACTCAAAACGAGTTGCACATAATAATAAATATAACATAGGGGTAGTTTCCCCCTCACAAGGTTATATAGGAGACTTACCTCGCTCCGAAGTTCCAAAACCGGCTCCAACGCCTCTCTAACTGTTCAATTCAAGCCAAACGATCCAAAACTAGTCCCATGTATTTAACTCACAATGTGAAGAGACCACTTACCTCATAATAGATAATGAAGATGGCACTCCAAAATCGGCTCTCATGGACGAAATGAAATGAAAATGGGCCAAACCCCCGTTGTAAAAGAACACACTGCCCAACGACCTTTTGCTAATGCTGTCCATTAGCAGCTTCTGTGGCTACACAGATGTGATGCTCCCCTATGTTTTTGTGGCTTCCCTCGCTACTGTGGATAAAAAGTCCACTTTTGCGGATCGCTTATGCAGCAACATTGCCGCTTCTGCGAAGCATCCCTCCCTCTCACCTTCCGTTTCTGCGGTCGATGCGTCGCAGGTTCGACTCTGCTTCTGCTATCCACCTGCCCACTTCTGCGACCTCTGCCTAAGTCATGCTTGGCCTCTTTTGTGAAGCCCATCTCGCTTCTGCGAGCTCGCACCTGTGAGCAAATTTCCGCAGATGCGATTGCACCATAAGGCAGAATACTCCAGCTTTGCCTCAATTTCAAATTTTGATCTGATGTCAATCCATTTCAAACCCGAGGCCCCAAGGTCCCTGTCCAAACATACCAACTCATCCTACAAAACGATATGGACTTAGTCAAAACCTTGAATTATGTCAAACAACATCGAAACTACAAATCAACGGCCAAAACCTTTCTTTAAACTTCCAAACTCTCAAACTTCGACGAACGCGTCCGAACCATACTAAAACAATACGGAATGACGCCAAACTTTGCGTACAAGTCATGAATCACAATACGAACCCATTCCAAGGCTCAAAATCCCAAACGTGCATCGATAACACCAAATCCAACTTCAAACCAAACATAGGAAATTCTTAAACCTTCAAAATGCCTGTTTTCCCCAATATGCGCTAAAATGCTCTCGGGTGATCCAATACTCAACCCGAACATATGCCCAAGTCCGAAATAATCATACGAACCTATTGGGATCTTCAGATCCCGATTCCAAGGTCTTTTACTCAAAAGTGGAAGCTTACTCAATTTTTCCAACTTAAAGCTTTCGAAATTAGAATTTTCCTTCCAAATCAGCTCTGAACTTCCCGGAATTCAATTCTGACCTCGCGTGCAAGTTACAATACCTAAAGTGAAGCTACTCAAGGCCTCAAACTTCTGAATGATGCACTAGAGCCCAAAATGACCGATCGAGTCATTACATGCGAGGCTTGTGGAGATGGCCTGGGAGCGTAGGTGCGAGAAATATCCCGCTCCTGTGAGGTCATAGAAGTGGAGTGTGGGCCGCCGATGTGTAAATGGCCAAGGTGGTCTTGGGGTACAGAAACGGACTTGGTCCGCAGGTGCGTGCGTACTGGAGAGAAGAAAAATCGGTAGAAGCGGACTTTGTCCACATAAGAGAAGGAGGCAGCCTGGTCTAGGACCGCACCTGCAATGGATTGTTTTGCAGGTGCGACCCAAGGTTTGTAGAAGTGGAATCGCTGGAGGCAGTGAGGGATTTTAATGTCGAGACTTAGGTTATTTTGGTTCATTTCTTTGACGATTTTAAAGCTCTTTGAAGAGGGGTTTTCACCTAGCACTTTGAGGTAAATAATTTCTATACAAGATGAGTTTAATACATGTATTTTGGGTATATTATTAACATATAAACTATAGAAATTGTAGGTTTAGTTGAAAAATCTATATTTTGATAAAAAGGGGATTTAACCACGAACATAATTATGGAATTGGGTAAAAATTATATATTTGAGTTCATGAGGTTATGGGTAACATTTATCCTCAAAAATATCCGGAATCCGGGCAAGTGGGCCCAGGGGTGAATTTTAGGGATCTTCCAATTTGGGTTGGATAATTTCTCAAATGGCTAAATTACGAACTTGTGAGTGTGTATTGAGTAATTTATATATCTAACAACCTGATGAGTCGTTTTGAGCATTTGCACTTCGTTCGGTGGTTTGGGGGCATGAGTAGCTCCATGTGATGTATTATGACTTATGTAAATTGTCAGTTTTGGTTTTCAGGTTATTCGGAATCGATTTGGTAGAATGAATTTCATGATTTAAGCTTTAAGTTGGAAGAGTTGACCAGGTTTGACTTTTGTGAATTTGACCCTCGAGTAGAGTTTTTATGGTTTTGTTAGTTCTGGATGGTGAGTTTAGACTTAGGCATATGCCCTGATTTGCATTTGGATATTTCTAGAAGGATTCGGCGCTAAAGGACGAAAGTTGGAAATTTGAAGGTTTGAAAAGTTCATAAGTTTGACCGGGAGTTGACTTTGATGATATCGGGTTCAGATTTTGGTTTCGGGAATTTGACTAGCTTCGTTATGTCAATTGAGACTTGTGTGCAAAATTTGGATTCATTCTGGGTGGATTTGATATGTTTCGGCGTGAGTTTTGGAAGTTCAAAGTTCATTCTAGTTCGAATTGAGGTATGCTTCAACGTTTAGATGTTGTTATGTATGATTTGAGACCTCGAGTAAGTTTGTGTTATGTTATGTAACTTGTTGGTATATTCGGACGGGGTCCCGAGGGACTCGGGTGAGTTTCGGAAAGGTTTGGGTTGTGTTGCGCTCGTTTTTGATGTTTTGACGTCATTGCATCAAGCATAAATGATACCACATTAATAAAATGAGCTCTAATTTCTGTTTTTATTGAAGCATTAGATCCGTATCATAATTGTGGAGCCATAGAAAAAAGAATCGTCGAATTTGGACATTATATGAGGGAGTTGTGCTCATTTTAAGGTCGGAGAAGAGAGCTAGTGCTTCGCAGATAAGAAGTTGGGGCCGCATCTGCGACCCCGTAGGTGCAAAAATTGGTCCGCAAAAGTAGAAATGACAGTTTTAAATGCACAGGTGCGGAGTTCTTGTCACAAAAGCGAAAATCCATGGGTATACAAAATCAGACTGCGTCCTTTTTTAATGTTGAGCATATCTTGAGTTCTAGAGCTCCGATTGAGATGATTTTTGCGGTGTTCTTCTCATATTTTCATGGGGGTCGGTATCCAACTACAATGTTTTGTATTTTAATATGATCAAAGAAATTCATTTTTGAATTAATCCATATTTTGATTGGAGAATTGGGGATTTTTATCAAAAACTTTTCTAAAGTGAATAATTGAGTTTTGAACATCGATTCGGAGTTGGAATTGGATGAGATTGGTATGGTCAGATTCATACTTGAATGGGTTGTCGGAATTTGTGAGTTCGTCGGGTTCTGAGGTGCGGGCCCAGATTTGAGTTTTGGGTCGATTTTGGGCTTTTGATTATAGATTCGATCTTTATCGATTGGGTTTGTTTCCTTTGGGCTAGTTTTGAGTCGTTCGGAGGTCGATATGCGCGAGATGGAATTTTTGGAGCATCGCTTGGCTTGCTCGGTATTGGAATTGGCTTGTTCGAGGTAAGTAACACTTCTAAACTTGGTGTTGAGGGTATGAAACCCCGCATTACGTGTTATGTGTTTGGTGTTGAGGTGACATACATGCTAGGTTATGGGCGTGTGGGAGCGCACCGTGTGAATTGTGACTTTGTTATTTATGTGGTACTGTGTAGTTACCTGATCTTTTCTGTAACCATGAAATCTCTATGTACTAGAGTTATTGAGTTGTGATCCATGTTAGAAACCATGTGTAGGCTACATGCTAATTCTGTTGAGACACATTGAGATCATCCCTGTTGTTGAGTTATTTGCTTACGTTGCAATTTCATACTCAGTCATGTTCATTCACTTCATATCATATCTCAGTCTTGGTTGCTATATATTGGCACATCATATCATCAGTTTTGGGCTAGTTTCATGGCATTGTGAGCCCGAGAGACTGGAGTTATTGATGATTGAGTGAGGCCGAGGGCCTGATTGTGAGGTTATTGATACTATGGCACGTGAGTTGTCTGTACAGCACGTGAGTTATCCGTGCGAATCCAGATATTGATACTATAGCACGTGAGTTGTCCGTGTAGTGTAACACCCCAAATATTTACTAATATTTGCATTTTCGATAGCGCATCTTTATAATGAGGAAATATTTTTACTTCGCACTTCCTAAACGTGAAATTTACAATACATGAAAATTCCTTACTCTAGGTTATGCTAATACTGACAAACAAGTTCTATAGTGTTGCTATGAGTAACACTTAATATTATTTTGATGAATTGTTGTTAAATATATTATAATTAAGTTTTTGGGTTGTCACTCTTTTGTATTTATCTAAGATATTTAGTAGTTGGGCAGCCATTTTTATTTCATATTTATCCAAAATTCTTAAAGACAACTTTGATTGATTTAGTCTTCCATAAACTCCCCATTTTCATTCTTTCAAGAAAAAGAAAAACACCCCTACCCTCTATCCTTCTTATCACCTGAAAACTTCATGGAAACCACCATAAATTTCCACTAAATCAACCAGCAAAATTCGTTCTTGGTGAAGCTCAAGTTGCTCCTCTCTTTTGTGGTAAGTTACTAAACTCGTTTTACACTAGACAGCTATTAGTGTTTTCTTCATATCTTATTGTATATAGCTCCGTTTTAAGTGATGTAGGACTTTCTGGAAAGTTATTTCATAGATCTATAACTCTTATGAAAGAATCAAAATCTGGTTTGTCTTTTATTTACCCGAATATAGGTGATGAAATACAGGGCAGGTGCTGACCAGATTTTCTGTTTTACAAACCCTCCCTGTACTACTGTTAGTAAGTTTAGCATACCCTTTTGTACAAAATTGATATGGGGGTGATTCAAGATGTTCTGAAACTCTAAGACACATATATACAACTGTAAAGAAAACCACGCATGCTAGTTTATCCTTTTGCATCTTCAAATCTGTGTCACAACACGAGACAATGATACTGTCCAGAATTTCTGTTTCAAACATTTTGGGTAGTTTTTACCAATATCATGTTTAGTTTGACATGTTAAATCACTGAACATATATAGATATTTTATTATGTATATAAGGTATATATATATATATCCTTACAAAAGCTAAGGGAAAGTGTTTGAGGAAGTGGACGGATTTGGTTTGTCTAGGGCGTAGACGATTCGAACGTCCTCAAGTTGTGGTTGAACTATTTGTGGTAAAACATCAAGGTTTGTGTATAAACTTTGTACTCTTTTTACTTGCTGGAATATTTTGAAATAACCTGATATTTTATTTTTCTTCTCTTCAATTAATAGCATTGTATTCGTGTTATATCAAGTATTGCAAGATATTTGCTAAATCGCCCACTCGTACGGATTGTTTGATCATTTTGCATTCTTGTTGGGACTTTGTCCTTCTTGTGGCAGTGACTTTGTCACTCATCTTGGCATGCCTCTTGATTTGGATCTTTTGCCATCTTGACTTTGGATTTGTAATTCGTCTTAAATTATGGAACTTGTCCATGTTAAGTACGAACTAGGAAGCCAGTTTTAATATGGTTCTTGATTCTCTTGACTGTTGGGTTTTGACCCTACTTGATTTTGGGTTTCTGTCCATCTTGATATCTGATTTTTCTTAGTGTGATGGCATGGCGTATATATTGGGCAAAAAAAAAATAGATATTTGACAAGCTTTCTTGGATTGATAGTATACACTTTCTGAACTCTTGAATCTTGAATATCGTTATTGATAATTGGAAACACTTCAAGAGTTGATATTTGATACTTTTGATATATTTGTTTACTTGTTTTAAATTATATTTCATTTGATCTACCTATGACTAAAAATGAAAATTGGAGAAGTTAATGGCTCCAAGCCCCCAAAGTTTATACTCCACTAAGCTTTATGCTTAGTGATAATTATTTTCTATCGTAGGTAATGTACGGGATGAAATTTGAAGACGGCCTTATGAAGTAGTCTTTTTGGGAGAACTTATGGAGATCACATTTGCATTTGCATCAAGGTTTTGTATAGTTTTGGCACTTATACATTATATATATGTCACACTTATGTATGTTAATTGGAGGCTTGGATATTAAGACCAAAATCATGTAACTTGAATTTGGTAATTTATTTTGTTGTTTTAAGGTGTATTAATAACTCAAGTCTTGTAATATGTTAAATTTACACTTTGTCTTATATATATGTACAAAAGAGAAAATTAGTTTTCCTTTTTATACCCGATAGTTTAAACTTTATGTACAATACAAACTTGCAGTGATGTCGAAAGAAAGTATAATTTTGTTAAGAAGTTGCTTTAACATGTTGATTATTCAAGAAGGTTATATCACCTTATGTTGAAATTTTGACATTGAATTTCATTTTAAAAAAATAAAATAAAAATTATGAAGAGTATTTTCGAAAATAAAAATATTGCACTTTGGACCTCATCGCATGGGCCTATTTTCGCAACTAAATTATTCTGAATATTTTTTAATTAATATCTTCTTAATGTTGTAAGTAGTAAATTAGATTTGTTTCGTAAGTAGCACCCTCCCAAAAAGGTTGCTACAAGTTTTGGTATCAGAGCCTAGGTTTGTGATTCTAGGATTTTGGTTGTGATCGTATCTAATATTTTTGTTATTTTCTTTCTTAAAAATGAATTGGAGATTATAAATTTTTGAATACTTGTTTAATGTAATTTGATGTATTACTTGTGTATATGCATCGTGTACATGTCCCTAATGTAGTGTGATCTTATCTATAATAGGAATTTAATATGGCCTCTTCTTCGAATAGAGCTATTGAATCCGTTGATGAAAGTTAGGCCCATTATAATGCTCCACCTCACCTCCAAGAAGGAGATTAGGTACCCTTGCCTAACCTAAATCATCATCGTGTTAGTGAAAATGAAGTGGACAATAATCCGAGAGCAATGGGTCATAGTACACCTATTATGACTCCTCCATTTCAGTAGATGGCTGAGTTCTTTCGTCACTTGGCTGGAACAATCTCAAAACCTAGTGAAATGAACTTTGAGAAGATAAGGAAAATGGGTTGAGTCGAATTTGAAGGCACTACTGATCCCACGGTAGCTGAACAATGGCTCGAGCACATGGAGAGAGTCTTTGAACAACTAGAGTGTACTAATGCTGCCAAATTTAAGTATGTTATCTCTCTTTTACAAAAAGATGCCTATGATTGGTGGGTAAGTGTGCCAAATGCAAAAGCAAAACTTACGGTGCTGACTTGGGATGACTTTGTGAAATCATTTCGTGCGAAATATGTCCCGCCTGTCTACTGTGATGCAAAGAAAAAAGAGTTTCTGAATTTAAGACAAGGGAGTATGTCTATTGCAGAGTATCAACAAAACTTTCTCAAGCTTTCTCGCTATGCTGGAGGTATTATTGATGGTGAAAGTGATAAGTGCAGAAGATTTGGAGAAGGTTTGAATGGTTACATTCAAAAATCAATGGAAATCTTGCAACTTGAGGATTTTTCAAAGCTAATTTTAGCTGCTCTTACTTGGGAAAGAATTGACAAGTAAGAAGCTAGTAGGAGAGAAAACAAGTTTAGGAAGGGTAATTGAGATTATGGCGGTCCATCCAAGAAGGGAAAGTTTGACTATTCCAAGACTGAAAGTGCACAGAATTCATCATATCATAAGCAGAATAAGCCAAATTTCTCTACTGCTAGTACTCCAAGTTATGGCCAAGGCAAAACTTATACACCTACTTGTGCACAGTGCGGAAAGAATCACTATGGTGTCTGCAAAAGAGCTTCTGGTGCTTGTTTTAATTGTGGAAGTATGGATCATAATGTGAAGGATTGTCCTAATCCTAATCCTCTTTCTTATACGCACAGAAGGCTCAGTTCAAAAGCCTATCACTACTCATTCTCAAGCTAATAGCAGTGCAAGACCTAGAAATATACAAGCGGCGGGTTCAGGTGGAGCTAATTAGGCTAGTGAGTCGAGACCTACTGCACGAGTTTATGCTATGAGACAGAAGAATGACCAAGATGGCTTGGACGTGGTTGTTGGTAAATTTCACTTATTTGGCATATCTGTTGTTACATTATTTGATCCTGGATCTTCGCACTCTTATGTTTGCTCATCACTTGCATTTCCTGATATTGTTAAATCTGTAAGACTTGAATTTGATGTGTTGGTCACGAGTCCATTAGGTCATCAGGCTGTTGTTAACAGGATTTACCGAGATTGTCCATTCATGATTCAAAATCTGGTCTTCCCTGCAGACTTACTAGAAATGCCCTTCCAAGACTATGATGTTATTGTTGGTATGGATTGGATCCATAGGCACCATGCATTGGTTTATTGTAGGTTGAAGCAAATGACTTTTAGAACTCCTACATACTCACACATAGTAGTTCAAGGAGAAAGATCATTGACAGCTAATATTATTTCTGCAGTCTTGACAAGGAAGATGATTTGCCAAGGTTGTGATGCCTATCTTGCTCATATAGTCGATAAATGATTAGGGAGTCCAAGTCTTAAGGACATACCAACCGTGTGTGACTTTTCTGCTGTATTTTTTGATGATTTTCCTGGGTTGCCTCCAGAAAGGGAGATTGAATTTCCTATAGAGCTTGTCCCTGGAACTACTCATATTTCTATTGCTCCTTATAGAATGGCTCCAGCTGAATTAAAAGAGTTGAAGGATCAATTGCAAGAACTTCTTAAGAAAGGTTTTATCCGTCCCAGTATTTTTCCTTGGGGAGCTCCTATTTTCTTTGTGAAAAAGAAAGATGGCGCTCTTAGGCTTTGCATAGATTACCGGCAGCTGAACAAGGTAACAATCAAGAACAAATATCCACTGCCTAGAATAGATGACTTGTTTGACCAACTGAAGGGTGCCAGCTTGTTCTCAAAAATTGACTTGAGGTCTGGATATTATCAATTGTGCGTGAGGGAGCAAGCTTTTCCTAAAACTGCTTTTAGGACCATGTATGGACATTATGAATTTTTGGTAATGCCATTTGGTTTGACAAATGCTCCTGCTACATTTATGGATCTTATGAACCGTGTATTCAAGCCTTATCTTGATCAATTTGTGGTGGTGTTTATTGATGACATTTTAGTCTATTCCAAGAATAGAGAAGATCATGTTAAGCATCTCCGGATTGTCATGCAAATTCTGAAAAAGAGGCAACTCTACGCGAAGCTTTCCAAATGTGAATTTTGGCTGAGTGAAGTGGCATTTTTGGGGCATATTGTATCAGTTGAAGGTGTGAAGGTTGATCCTAGTAAGATTCAAGCTATTATTGATTGGAAACCTCCTAAAACTCCAACTGAGATCAGAAGTTTCTTGGGTTTAGCAGGATACTATAGGAGGTTCGTGAAGTGCTTCTCTATTATAG
>AWOL01S0065551.1:0-36890 GCA_000715115.1 Nicotiana otophora
CAAGAAGATATNAGGGCTTCTCTATTATAGCTTCTCCTTTGACCAAACTTTTGGGCAAAGACGCCAAATTTGGTGGGATGATAAGTGTCAAGAGAGCTTTGAAAAGCTCAAATCCTTGTTGACACAAGCTCCAATACTTTCTTTGCCAGCTGAAGGGAAAGATTATGTGGTATACAGTGATGCATCTCACCGCGGCTTGGGTTGTGTTTTGATGCAAGAAGGGAAAGTAATTGCTTATGCCTCTCGAAAGTTGAAATCGCATGAGTTGAATTATCCCACTCACGATCTTGAACTTGCTGCCATTGTTTTTGCCTTAAAAATTTGGAGGCATTACTTGTATGGGGAGAAATGTCACATATTTACTGATCACAAGAGTTTGAAGTACTTGGGTACACAAAAAGAGTTAAACTTGAGACAACGTAGATGGCTTGAACTCATCAAAGATTATGATTGCACGATTGATTATCATCCTGATAAAGCTAATGTGGTTGTAGATGCATTGAGTCGCAATTCCCTTGCAAGTTTAACTCTAAGTCCTTTTCCCTTGCTTCTTGAATTAAGATCCATGAATGTTTGTCTTTCATTTAATTCTAATAGTTCTATCATTGCTAATTTGCAAGTCAAGCCAGTCTAACTTGAGCAAGTCCAAGAAGCGTAGAAGTTAGATGAGAAGTTTGTGAAACGGGTTGAAGAAGTCTAGAATCAGACTTTACATTGAAGAAAGATAATACCTTATTTTATAAAAATAGGTTGTGTGTTCCTAATGATGATAATATTTTGTGTGAATTGTTGTGTGATTTGGGTTACTGTTCTGCGGCGTATAAGCATGGCATTCCATTGATAACATTATGCGGGCATAAGAGTGACATTTCACTGTTGTTAGTATGTTTGGATATTGTCTGGGCGGAGTAATAAGGGAGGCTACTAAGTGGAGTGATAAGGGAGGCTATTATAGGAGCGATAAGAGTGGCAATAGAAGTGATAAAGGTGGCTATAGGAGCGATAAGGGTGGCTATAGGAGCGATAAGGGTGGCTATAGAAGCAATAAGGGTGGCTATTGATATTGTCGGGGCGGAGGGATAAGGGAAGCTATTATAGGAGAGATAAGGGTGGTTATTGTCAGGGATGATATGTGATGATGTGGGGTTATTGTGTTGGTAATTTTTATGTGATGAATGGGGTTATTACGTTTGTAATTTTCATGTGATGTTGTGATTTTCCTTGTGTTTATTTTTATATCTTGTGCAATTTGTCTTGTTGTTTCGGTAAACTTGATAATAGTCTGATTTATGTTGAAATTGTGAGCCTCTGGCTAGTGCCGAGCGGATTATGTTATATGGGATCGAGTTACACGCCGCAACATGTATGATTAATGTTACATGGGATCGGGTTGTACGCCGCAACAGATATGAAATATAAGCACGAGGTGCCGGAGAAAATATGATGATTTTTATTATTGGCACGCTAGTTGTCCATGCGGATTTGATAGAAATATGGGCACGAGGTGCCGTAAAAATATGAAAGTGGGCTGAGACCCGTGTTTTATGATTATGAATATGAGGTGTCACATAGTGACTTTTATTTGAAAGAATTTATATTCGAAAGATATTTATTTGAAAGAAGTATATTCGAAAGATATTTATTTGAAAGAATTTTATATTCAAAAGATATTTATTTGGAAGAAGTATATTCGGAAGGTATTTATTCGAAAGAATTATATGTGAAAGATGTATATTTGAAGGACTTGATTAATTGGTTGTACTTGTATTCCTTATTCGTATGAGCAATAATTATGGTGTTCTTGCTGCCTTGCTGTTTATATCACTGGTTGATTTTTGTTGCGTGCTAGTTGTTTTTCAGTACTATTGTATACTGCTATATTGCACAGGTTATTTGACTTGTGAGTGTCTTGACTATACCTCGTCACTACTATACCGAGGTTAGTCTTGATACTTACTGGGTATCGACTGTGGTATACTCATACTACACTTCTGCACATTTTTGTGCTGAGCCGGATATTGGAGATATCGGATTCAAACAGAGATTAGAGTGTGATCGCAAAGATTCAAGGTAGGACTACTTGGTCGTCGTAGTCCCTTGGAGTCTCTCCATTATATTGTACTGTCAATTCTTATTCAAACAGTATTCTATATTCGATCTTTGAGATCATTTCATGTATTTAGTTAGAATTCGTGACTCTATATTACCAGTCTTGAGAGACTATAATAATTATTTCCGCTGCTGGTTTCGACACTTGTATTAAATTATATGTTTCAAAAAATAATTGCTCGAAATAAAATTGTAATCGGATTACCTAGTTTTAGAGACTAAGTGCCATCACGACGCCTGTGGTGAAATTTTGGGTCGTGACACGACACATCATGTGTATGTGTTGCGCTCTCACATTAGGCCTTTTTAAATCTTATTATTCTATGGATTTTATGATAAGTTCAAGGGTCTTTTGATATGTTTTAATTCTAGCCACCAATTTCATTGAGACAATTGTTGCACGAACATGTTGTTCAACCAACTTTATTCGCATTTGTTAACTGAATGTCACATTCGCTATCTTTAGTATTCTTGTCATTGTTGTCTTATCTTAATTGGAACTTTATAAAATTTAATTGAGAATGTCAAGAATGGATGGGTGGCTCAAGAGGGATGCTAGTAAAACCTTGATTTAGGCCCTCGAGATTCAGAGGCCCAAAGTTTTTATTAGTGCATTTTATGATTTTATTTTAGCTTAGACAATATTAAAGTTTGCAGAAAAATAAAAAGTATAAAATTTTTGTAAAAAGGAAAGAAAAAGAGATTATCTATTATTTAACAGTAAAATACTTTAGAACCTTGAATTAAGCTACTTATATTTTTTATATTGGTAAATACAATTTTTTACAACTGTCACGACCCTAAACTCAAACATGTCATGATGGCGCTTATCGATGGTATGAGGCCAGCCGACTCCCACAATACTACAATAATTCATTCAAAGATATGCCAAAAGGCGTCTTGTATAGCAAAATTTCATAAAAGAAACAAGGGTTGAACTCAAAATAGAAATGCAGAATGAAAAGCCCCAAACATCTGGGTATCACTGAGTCGTGAGCAACTACTAAAAACTGGTCCGACAACAACAAGACTAACATAGTCTGGGAAAAATCCAAAATACAACTAATGGGAAGATAAAGAAGAAGAAAACAAGGCTGCGATCTACCTTGCTAACTCCAAGGATCAGCTACAGGAATATCAACACCTGCTACCGTGACCAAAAATGCCTGGATCTGCACACAAGGTGCAAGGAGTAACGTGAGTACGCCAACTCAGTAAGCAACAGAAGTAAATAAAGGCTGAGAAGTAGTGACGAGCTAAATGCAAGTACCGTTCATATCACAAGAATTTATTAAAGTGCGGTATGCTATGCAACCAGAGTTTAAGCCAAATCAGTTTGTTTAAATCAAGTTCAAGTAAGACAATCAGAAATATCTTTCAACAGTTCTCAAACAAGGATTCAAAGCAACTATGAGCATGGATGATGAAATCATGTACTGCCCCTCGGGCTAACATCACTCAGTCCTCCAAATCACTCCAACCTCACAATCGCTCAAGCCTCACAATCACTCAAGCCTCACAATTGCTCAACACTCGGAACTCGGCACTCGCATTCAGTAGGTACCTGCACTCACTGGGGGTGTTCAGACTCCGGGGAGGCTCCTACAACCCAAGCACTATAATCTGCACTCACAACTCATGTGCTGCACTGGCAACTCACGTGCTATAATATCATTTCCGAATTTGCACGGACAACTCACGTCCTAAGATACAATACCTCACAAACAGGCCCTCGGCCTCGTTCAGTCATAAACCTCTCCAGTCTCTCGTTCTCTCAGACATCAAAGAAATCATCCCAAACAACATTAACATGATGCAACAAATAGAATGACAGAGACTGAGCTATGATGTAAGAATGCATGAACATGACTGAGTACGGGATATCAACTAAAGCAGTGAGAGGACAACAAGAAACAACCTCTAAGGGTCCAAACAATACCGACATAAGGCCTAGACATGGTATCTAGCATGATTTACAGTAAATCTTTCTAAAGCTCATAAGGAGCATATAGCTACAACAGGTTGTTCAACTTTACAGTTGCTACGGGACGGACCAAGTCACGAATCCCCAATGGTGCACGCCCGCACGCCCATCACCTAGCATGTGCGTCACCTCCAAATAGTCACATGACACAAATATTCGGGGTTTCATACCCTCAGGACTAGATTTACAACTGTTACTTACCTCAATCAGAGCAAATCTCTACTCCGCAATGCCCTTGCCTCTTGCGTCCCGAATCTAGCCACAAGAAGCACAATACCATTAATATATGCTACGGGAATCAATTCCACAAGAAAATTACTAAATTAGACTCAAAACCCGAAATTGGCTCAAACCCGCCCCCACGTCTCGAAATCCGACAAAAGTCACAACACCCGAAAGCCCATTCACTCACGAGTCTAGTCATACCAAATTTACTAAAATCCGACAACAAATTCCCCTTCAAAACCTCAAAATTCCATCTCAAGAACTCTTCCACTTTTTCCCATTGTTCACCCCAAATCACAATTTAGATGATAAAAATCAAGATATAATCGTGGAATTTAACCAAAACCAAGTGAGAAATACTTACCCCAATCAACTCCCTGAAAATCCCTTCAAATATTGCCTAAATCCATGGTCTCTAGCTAAAAATATAAAAAATAGGTTCAATCCCCCCGATTTTGACATTTAACACTGCTGCCCAGATTTCCTTCTTCGCGAACGCGGAAGTACCCTAGCGTTCGCGAAGCACAACTGCCTCTGCCCAGAAATGCCTTCTACGCGAATGCGATCTACCACTCGCGAACGCGAACCTTTACTGAACCATCTCTTCGTGAACGCGACCTCACCCTCGCGAACGCGTAGACCAAATGAATGGGGTCCCCAACTGCCTCTTCTCTTCTTCACGAACGCGTTATGCATCTCACGTTCGCGATGCACTCTACTCCTAAACTTTCGCGAACGCGTCCCTTACTTCGCGAATGCGAAGGATAATTCTTCCTCAATATCAAGATACTCTTCGCGAACACGAGACCTACCTCGCGAATGCGTAAGAGGAAACTAGCAACAACAAAACCAGCAGATCAACTATCTCTCAAATGCCATAATTGGTCCATTAACCACCCGAAACTCACCCGAGACCCTCGAGACCTCAACCAAACATACCAACATGTCCCATAACATCATACGAACTTAGTCGAACCTTTGAATCACTCAAAACAACATCCAAACACCAAATTACCCCCGGATTCAAGCCTAAGGCCTTCTAAACTTTCGAATTCCACCAACTATGCCGAAACCTACCAGACCACGTCCGAATGACCTCAAATTTTACACACAAGTCAGAAATGACACCACGAACCTACCCCAACCTCCAAAAATTCAATCTGACCCCGATATCAAAATTTTCCACTGCCAACCGAATCGCCAAATTTCCAACTTTCGCTAATTCAAGCCTAATTCCACTACAGACCTCCAAATCACATTCCGAACGCGCTCTTAAGTCCAAAATCACCTAACGGAGCTAACATAACCATCAAAATTGAAATCCGGGATCGTTTACAAATAAGTCAACTTCCGGCCAACTTTTCCAACATAAGCTTTCAATTAAGAGACTATATGTCTTAATTCACTCTGGAACCACTCCAGACCCGAATCGACTAATCCGGTATAACTCAATATAGCTAAGTAACACAAAATGAAGCAGAAATGGAAAACCGGGCTATAACTCTCGAAACGACTGGCCGAGTCGTTACAACAACAATATCAAAGGAATTAAATTGTAAATACATGCATAATATTTTATTAATTAAAATTATCGTTTACTAATATAAATAATATTATTACTATGTAAAGTTAAAGGCTTTATATTATTTAAGAATATTATACTATAACAACAAGCACAAAAAATGGTAATAATAGTTTTTTTGTATATGTATGTGTGCATACATATATGAATTATAGCATAAAAAAGCATAAGCCATTTTATTAAAATTTGGCTTTAGGCACTAATTGTATTGAGCCACGTTGTGCGGAGCAGCTCATCATGGTGGCGGTTACGAAGGATATGTTGGGCGCCGACGAGTTCATTCGTGGCGACGGAGCAGCTCTCTCTGTGCTCTGCTTAATGAGCCTCGCTGTGTGGAGCAACTCATCATGGTGGCGGTTACGAAGGATATGTTGCGCGCCTACGAGTTCATCGTGGAGCCGAAGCAGCTCTCGCTATGCTTTGCTTATTGAGCCTCACTGTGCGGAGCAGCTCATCGTGATGGCGGTTACGAAGGATATGTTGGGCGCCTACGAGTTCATCGTGGCGGCGGAGCAGCTCTCGCTGTGCTTTGCTAAGAAAGACGGGCGAATTCATATTGTCCAAAGACTCACCAAAATAATTTGTTCATAATGCATGAACCATCCTACTAATATTTATAATAGTAGAAGAAATCCTATTTCAACTAGAAAACTTAAATCAGAAAAAGACTAAATGCTAAATGGTTCAGATTTCTTATTCCAAGAGGTGGAGGAAACATGGAAGTGACATATTAATTAAAAATATTTTAATATAAAGAAAATAAAAATTATAGAAAGATTTACATTGACATAACTTATGACTATTTATACTTTGGCGTAAGTTATAATATAAAATAAGGTAAATAAATTTACTTAAGTTATTAAAGATTTGATGACTTTGAAAATTGAAAATATTCAAGCAGTAAAATAAGATCTTAAATAAAATATCCACATTATACAGGAAATGTAAGAGTATTTTAATAATACTCAAAATATATTGATAAATTTAAATAATACCTGAATTTTTTGGCAATAAAATCAAAGTGAATAAAATAAATTTTCAGGAGTAGGAAAAATTTATATTATATTTTTTATATTAAGAAAGGATATTTCGGCAAATAGTGAACTAATAACAAGTAACATAAAAATGTAAAAAAACTAAATAATGAATAATGAAATAATGACAAGTAATAATGAGCAAAAAAGAGAAAAAATATTTATATTTTTTAAGGAATTAATAAATTTTATATATTAAAAATTACTTATGTCATGACCCAATTTCTCCTATAGGCCGTGATGGCGCCCAACGTCGTCGTTAGGCAAACCAATGGTGAACTAGCCATGTATTTATTTTTTATAATAATTTCAAAGTAGTTGATTTTTATTTAATGAGAAGTGAAAAATTTAATAAAGTAAAGCGTAAACTAATAAAAGAGCAAATACGATGAAATAAATACTCAAAAGCCATAAAGTGTCTACTAGCATGTTCCCAAGACCCGGTGTCACAAGAGTATGGGCAACTAGTAGAAGATACAAAACACCTATGCTACTGCCTGAAATGAGATAGACAGAAAGGAAATATAAAAGAGAGACTGTGGGTGCTGCAGAACGGACTCAGAAAGCATCACACCACTATACCTCGGGGTAACGAGGATGCGCGCATGGATGACTGCCAGATGTACCTACCTCAGATACTGCACGGTTAGTGCAGAAGTGTAGCGTGAGTACATAAACAACATGTATTAACTAAGTATCCAGTCTAACCACGAAAAAGTAGTGATGTGGGATCGACATCGACACTTACTATGGGTCAATAATAAAATATAGAAATTTTAATTAGGCATGGCATACAAGAATAATAATAATAACACAATAACCAACAACGAATAAATGGTTCTTTAACTAATAGTCAATTTAAAAGTCTCCATTTGACACATGCTAACTCCAACAATTTCAGGCCATTAAATAAATTATAACCTTTCAAGACATAAAATAATATCAAGTGTAATCGGCCTTCGAGTATTATCACGTACGATTTATGCCAAGGTTGTACGGCCCGATCAAAAATACCGTATGCACTGCCGAAGGTCAAACGACACGAACCATAGATGCATCTATTATACTGCCGAGGCGAACAGCCCGCTCCCATGAAAGTAGAGAAGTTTACCTCGCTCGTGGAAGTACTTGTGATGCGAGAGGACATGGGTTTCTCAGAGTTATTATGTATTCCTCAATTCTTCCCAAAAATAAGAAATCTAAATTGAAAATTTGCAACTTTAAAATCCCTACTCTCAGCTCTATTCAAGACAATTAATATGCATAATAATCACAATATTATAATTAAAGCATGATGTGGATCTAAGACTACCCGGATATATCATGGAATATAGCTACGCATGGACTCTCGTCACCTCGCGCGTACGTAGCTCCCCACACAAGTAATACACACAAAGGTACACCTAAGGGGATGAGTTTCCTCTTACAAGGTTAGGCAAGAGACTTACCTCATTCTGAAGCTCACTTCGGTCCACAAATCAGCTCTAAAGCCTCGACTTGGTGCCAATCCATCCAAAACTAGCCAAATGTTATATTGTCACGACCCAAAATTCACCTAGTCGTGATGACACCTAACCCAATCCGCCAGGTAAGCCAAATAGCAACTAACCAATTTAATGATGTTTATTAAGAAAAGAATTGATAAAACACCGCTTTTATACAAATAATTCCCACTGGCAGTACAAATCATGAGCTTCTAAGATTAGAATTTACAAAGCTGGTATTATAACGACCCGACTTGTCGTTTTAAGAATTAACGCCCCATCCAGTGGCTTGAGATCTCGAAAAACTTCTTAATATGTATCATGACCCGCGGGGTGTGGTCGAGTTTGATTTTCAGAAGATTCGAAATTTAATTAAAAGAACAATTCTTATTTAAGAAGCTTAAAAGAAAAGAGTTGACCGGGGAGTTGACTTTTGAGCAAACGACCCCGGAATGGAATTTTGATAATGTTAATAGTTTCGTATGATGATTTTGAACTTAGGCGTATGTTCGGATTCAGATTTGGAAGTCCGTTGGACAATTCGACGCTTTTTAGTAAAAATTAGAAAATAGAAGATTTTTGAAAAGTCCGACCGAAGGGTGAAATTTTGATAACGAGGTCGGATTTCGATTCCAAAAATGAGAATAGCTTCATTTAATCAATTTTGACTTGTGTGCAAAATTTGAAGTCATTTCGGATTGATTTGATATGTTTTAGCGCAAAATATAGAAGTTGGAGGATTTGAAAACCTATAATTCGATTAGATGCGTGATTCGTAATTTTGACGTTGTTTGATGTGGTTTGAATCCTCGATTAAGTTGGTTTTGTATTTTGGGACATGTTGGTATAATTGGTTGAGGTCCTGGGGGCCTTGGGTGGATTTCAGAAGGTTAACGGAGCAATTCGGACTTGGAAGAAGCTGCTGGAAAATGGCAGCAGCAGTTGGAATCGCACCTGCGGAATTTTGGGTGCAGGTGCGACCTCACAGAAGCGAGGATTTAGTCGCAGAAGCGAGCTGGGCAGAGCTGGAGGAAGGTTGCAGATGCTGACAGCCTTCCGCACCTGCGCAATTGCAGGTGCGATGTTTTCTACGCAAATGTGACGAGTCAGCGCAGAAGCGGAAAAAGCTCCGTAGGTGCGAGCTTGTGGCTGGGAAGTGATCATCACAGATGCGCATCTTGGCTCGCAAAAGCGAGGCCGCAGATGCGAAAAATTAGTCCGCAGTTGCGAAACTGGGCAGAATGTTAAGGACCAAAAATGGTCATTTCGCCATTTTTCGATTGAGATTTGTGAGCTCGTTTTTGGGCGATTTTGGAGGAGTTCTTCAAGACTTTGACTTGGGTAAGTGTTCTATATCCTAAAGTGATTATATTTCATGAATCTATGATTATATTCATCGTTTAATTCAGATTTAAATGGAAGAAATAAATTGTTTTATAAAATCTTCCAAAAACGAAAATTTAAGATTTGGAAGTCGAGTTATTATTGGAATTCGATAAAATTGGTATGGTTGAACTCGTATCGGAATGGGTGTTCAGATTTCTTGAAAATTATGTCAGGTTCTGAGGGGCGGCCCCCACGTTGACTTTTGTTGACTTTTTTGAATAAATTTTTAAGTCGACGTATTATTATCTAGAGTTATTTCCGATGAATTTTAATGAAGTTATACAATTAATTTGGATAGATTTGAGCTGTCCGGAGGTCAATTCAAGCAAGAAGGCTATTTTGAAATATCGGCCTAACTTAAAAAAGGTAAGTGTCTTGCTTAACCCCGAGTGGGGGAATTACCCCTTAGGCATTGAGTCTTCTGTGCCATTTGTGAAATGTGAAAAGCCATGTACGCGAGGTGACGAGTACGTACTCGGGCTTATACGTGCAAAATTCATTGAAATAAAGTCTTAGGCATGATTGTGTAGTAAATTGAGAAATTGTGGAAGATTATTAAATCATCTATTTCCATGCCTAAATCCTTATTGTTGAATTTATTTTTATATGATAATTTGATGTGATTGTTGCTTGAAATATTTATGAAATTTCGTGAGTATTGTTGGTTTAATATTTTTCGAAAATAAATTCCAATATGAATTTTCTTACGCAAATAATTAATTTAAGCGAGCTTAAGAAGAAGTGTTAATATAATTATCTAAATTTGTATTTATGAAGGCTTTGCTTTATGCTGAGTAATTTCTATCTCTATTGATTATTTTTGGGTGTTATATACATTGTGTGGAGCCTTAGGCTATTGGTTGTGAAATTAATTGATTTTGTTATATCTTTGGAATTTGGTTGTGGCCATTGGTTAAATTGTGATATGAATTGATTTTATGCTGTCGTGTTAATTTTTCGTATAAATTGTTGTGTTGCGTGAGTTATTATTTTGAGGAGATAAGGGTGGCATTTAACCGTGATATTATGTGGGTATAAGGGTGACATTTCACTATTGTTGTGTTTGTTGGAATATTGTCTCGGCAGAGCGATAAGGGTGGCAATAGGAGCGATAAGGGTGGCTATTGTCAGGGACAATATGTGATGATGTGAGGTTGTAGTGTTGATAATTTTCGTGTGATGCTGTGATTTGCTTGTGTTTATTTTTATACCTTGTGCAATTTGTCTTGTTGTTGGTAAATTGATAACAATCTGATTTATGTTGAAATTGAGAGCACGTGACCATTGCCAGGCGGATTATAAAATGAAATGTGAGCACCGGATGTCGTGAGTAAATAATGAGGATATTTGGCACGTGAATTATACCGTGCAATTATGATATGAAATGATTTTATTATGGGCACGAGGTGCCGTGAAAATATGAAAATGGGCTGAGACTCGTATTTTTATGATTATTGAATGAGGAGTCACATGATGACTTTTTAATTGAAATAATTATATTCAAAATATTTATGTAGAAGGATTTTTATTCAAAAAGAATTATATGAAAGAATTGTATTTGAAAGATATTTATTTAAGGAAATTATATTTAAAAAGATTTATTGAAAGAGTTATATTTGAAAAATAATTATTTGAGAAAACTACATTTGAAAGAGAGTTATCTGGAAGAATTATATGTGAAGGATATTTATTTGAAAAACTTGAATTAATTGGGTGTACATGTATTTATTAATTGTTGAGTGATATTTATGTTATTCTTTGTCTTGCTGCGCATACCACTGGTTGTTTTATCTTGCCCTCATTGCTATCTGTTTCCTAGTATTTTGTATATTATATTGCACAGGTTATTAGACTAGTGAGTGTCTTGATTGTACCACGTCTATACTTCATTGAGGTTAGTCTTGATACTTACTGGGTACCGACTGCGGTGTACTCATACTACACTTCTGCACATTTTTGTGCAGAGCCAGGTATTGGAGATATCGGACTTGAGCAGAGTTAAAGCGGGATCGTAAGGGTTCAAGGTAGAGTTGCTTGGCCATCATAATCCCTTAGAGTCTTTTCATTTCATTATACTGTTAATTTGTAATCAAACAGTATTGTATATTCGGTCCTCGTGATCATTCCATATATTCAGTTAGAGTTCGTGACTCAGTACTACCAGTCTTGGGAGGTTGTATATTGTAATTATTTCCGCTGTTACTTTAAAAAACAAATGGCTTCAAAAGGTAATTAAAATTGGCTTACCTAGTCTTAGAGACTAGGTGCCATCACGACGCCTGTGGTGGGATTTTGGGTCATGATATGTATGAAATAAATGCATCATCTGTCCGAAATGTACATAAACAGATTTTTTAATAAATCTAAGGTTGCAATGAACAAGAAGCAGCTACAACTGGAACACAGGTACGTCTTCATATCCAGCTCCCGTCGATCACAACAACATCATCATACAACATCTGTACGCAAGGTGCAGAAGTGTAGTATGAGTACAACCGATCTCATGTACACAATAAGTAACAAACCTAACCTTAGGTTGAAAGTAGTGACGAGCTGGGACAAGGGTCAGAGTCCAACTCCAATAATCAGCAACAGTTCATAACAATATAGTAAGGATGATGCAAGAATTAACTCAATAAATAAATACTCAACTCGTATAAAATTCCGGAAAATAAATGCTTCTTTTCAAATATAAAATAAAACATCAAATCTTTTGCCGAAATTACCAAAATATGAGTAGGTTTGTAAAACAATGATTTTTCGCAAAACTTTTCAACAATACTTAAGATGTTTCATTTTTCAGATAGCATGAGGAAAGTACATCTCTATGTTTACATGTCACTATGCATGTGAAATCATGAATGACGCGATGTCGTACAACATGAGGAAAAATACACCTCTATGCCTGTATGTCAAGTGTGCATGTCAAATGCAATGTATCTCAGAGATGAACTCATGTACTCACACTCTCAGAGTACTCAATCTCACCATCTCACACTTTCCACTCATCATGCTCAATCACTCAGTACTGTATATGGCCAATCCATCCTAGGGAAGATCCATCCCAAATATATATGGAAATTGACAATCAGTCACTCAGTACTGTATAAGGCCAATCTAGCCCGGAGAAGATCCATTCACAAATATAAATGCTTCGGGCAAGATCCATGCCCAGGGAAGATCCATCACTCAATATAAATCAACTGCGCTCATTGGGGGTATGTACAGACTCCGGAGGGGCTCCTTCAGGCCAAGCACTATAATCTGCATGGACAACTCACGTGCTGAATGGACAACTCACGTGTTATAATATCAATATCTGGATCCGCACGGACAACTCACATATTACACGGACAACTCATGTGCCATAGTATCAATAATCTCATAATCAGGCCCTCGACCTCACTCAGTCATCAATCTCTCCAGTCTCTCGGGATCACAATGCCATGAAACTAGCCCAAAAATGATGATATGATGTGTCAATATATAGCAACATAGACTGAGATATGATATGAAATGAATGAACATGACTGAGTATGAAATTGTAATGTAAGCAAATAACTCAATAGCAGGGATGAGCTCAGTGGGTCCCAACAGAATAAGCATGTAGCCTAGACATGGAATCTAACATAGATCACAACTCAATAGCTCTAGTATGTAGAGATTTCATGGTTACAGATAAGATCAGGCAACTACACAGTACCACAGAAATAACAGAGTCACAATTCACACGGTGCATGCCCACACGCCCATCACCTAGCATGTGCGTCACCTCAACACCAAACACATAACACGTAATTCAGGGTTTCATACCCTCAACCCCAAGTTTAGAAGTATTACTTACCTCGAACCAGCCAATTCCAATACCGAGCAATCCAAGTGATGCTCCAAAAATGCCATCTCACGCGTATCGACCTCCGAACGGCTTGAAACTAGCCAAAAGCAACTCAAATATCTCAATTAACGCCAAAGAAACAAACCCAATCAATAATTATCGAATCTTTAATCAAAAGCCCAAAATCGACCCAAATATCAAACCGTGCTAGCACCTCCAAACCCTACAAAACTCACAAAATCCGACAACCCATTCAAATACGAGTCCAGCCATACTAATTCATCCAATTTTGACTCCGAATCGATGTTCATATCTCAATTATTTACTTTAGAAAAGTTTTTGATAAAAAATCCCAATTCTCCAATCAAAATATGGATTAATTTACAAATTAACTTCTGTGATCATATTTAAATACAAAACATTGTTGTTAGATACTGACCCACATGCAAAGACGAGAAGAAAGCGGCAAAAAGCACCTCAATCAGAGCTCTAGAACTCAAGATATGCTCAAAATACCAAAAGAACGCAGTCTGATTTTTTATACACAGAGATTTTCGCTTTTGCGACAAAAACTCCGCACCTGCACATTTCCAGTTGTCATTTCCGATTTTTCGGACCATGTTCCGCACCTGTGGGGTGGCATATGGGACCCAACTTTGCATCTGCGAAGCACCAACACCAGCTCTCTTCTCCGACACTAAAATGAGCATAACTCCCTCATACGATGTCCAAATTCGGCGATTCTTTTTTCTATGGCTCCATAATTACTATACGGATCTAATGCTTCAATAAAACCAGAAATTAGAGCTCATTTTATTAATGTGATACCATTTATGTCTGAAGAAACGACGTCGAAACATAAAAAACGAGCGCAACACAACCCAAACCTATCTGAAACTCACCCGAGCACCTCGGGTCCCCATTCGAACATACCAACAAGTCCCATAATATAACACGAACTTACTCAAGGCCTCAAACCACACATACCAACATCGAAATGATGAATTGCACCTCAATTCGAACTAGAATGAACTTTGAACTTTCAACTTCCAAAACTCGTGCCGAAACATATCAAATCCACCTAGAATGAACCCAAATTTTGCACAAAAGTCCCAAATGGCATAACGAAGCTATTCAAATTCCTGAAACCATAATGTGAACCCGATATCATCAAAGTCAACTATCGGTTAAACTTATAAACTTTCCAAACCTTCAAATTTCCAATTTTCATCGTTTAACGCCGAATCCTTCTAGAAATATCCAAATGCAAATCCGGGCATACGCCCAAGTCCAAAATCAACATCCAGACCTAACATAACCATCAAAACTCTGCTCCGGGGTCAAATTCACAAAAGTCAAACTTGGTCAACTCTTCCAACTTAAAATCTTAAATCATGAAATCATTCTTCCAAATCGATTCCGAATAACCTGAAAACCAAAACCGACGATTCCCATAAGTCATAATAAATCATACGGAGCTACTCTTGCCCTCAAACTATCGAGCGAAGTGAAAATGCTCAAAACGACTGGTCGAGTCGTTACATCCTCCCCCACTTAAACATACGTTCATCCTCGAACGTGCCATGAGTCATTCCTAAGCCATCAAATTGATGCGTAACCTTACCATGCACATACTCGGGGGTGATCCCATGTCACCCTATTCCATATATACCCTACAACACAACATACTAAAGATCATTACTTCAACCTTAGGTCGTAAACCACAGAATCTAATTTCCAACATTCGAAATTTCCTATAAGACCCGAATCTCGCATCTACAGACTGTATAAGTCTGAACAAGCTGTATCAAGCCATAACCATAACCCAATATGTAATCACATGATATACCGCATAACTCGCGTATTTGTAGCAATAACTTCTGACAACAATAACTGCTCAAAACAAGCCCGGTACCGGTAATAAACCTCTTATCAAACAAAACCTCGTTCAAAACCTTAGTACACTGCTAATGATGAAAGAAACACGCAAAAACTCATAACCATTGATCAGATCAACAAGCCATGGAGCTCCCTCTCCTTCGATAAGAACTCTAGACAATTTCTAAGACGATTAGTGACATTATTCTTCCAAATGTACCGCAAACAAATCCGATGACACCCATTCTAGGTCCAACAACCTTAATTTATCAAGCCGAACTATCCTATAGACATGCCAAATCAATATTACCTAGAATCATGACCTGTGCAATCCGTGCACCAATAAGCAACAACTCAAATGTACCCAAAATGGAAAATGACTCAAATGAGAGAACCATCCCGCAAGTTCAACAAGTACCACCACAACCGCAATGCTACAAAGCCATCTTACATACTAGTACCAAGACGCACAAATCTAACACAAAGGATCATATCTCAACATAACTCTGCTACAACGCGTGACCCCATCCAGACACTGATCCATATGAAATACCTCAATCCACCATGCTCAAATCAACAACCACGCAGAATTTTATGCCTAATACCAAAAGTGCATGACCGTAACCACCTTTGCTTCTGATTTAATAGCACAGAGACTCGCGCAAAGGGTTAACATATAATAGGCAAGTCAGAAGCAAACACCACCATATATCATAACCAGACAATGGCCATAACCAAAGCGCAATCAACCATTCCGCACCCCAATAACCATTTCGCTATAAGGCCCCAAACAGAACCGCACCATGTATGCTTATATCCAACAAATCACAACCCCTCGTAGCGTAGAGGAGTAATATATAGATCATATCAGAGCACGAATAAGATCCACTCTAACCGAATGGAACATCCCCTAACAATAGCAGTACAGAGTCGACCAATCCGACCCGGTGTAGAATACACATCCTTGTTGGGCCTACCAATGGGCCCCAAATCAACTGTGGTCATCCACAGATATATAAATAATCCTCTGAAAATCTACAAAGACCTAACCATAATATATATTATCATCTCGCTAGCTTTGGCCACATTTTCACAGTCCACAACCTCGAAATAATTTGCTTTTGAGAACTCCTGGTCTCCAAATCCGTAGAACACACGAATCACCATACCTGATCTCAACTCCACCGCCCAAATGTCTAACACATCTCTCATACACGATCATCCCGTGAAGAATACTTCTATAATTCTTCCGTTCCACATAGAAAAATCTGAATATCAGCAGTCGATCAACCTGACGAGTACCGCAATACCAATGAAGTATCTATAAGTTAACGCACAGTGTGCCTTCTGAAATACGCACCCTTCTTAGGAATTACCAAGCAGTTATAGCATCCATCTAAACATTGGAAATCGTCCATGCTGTCTAAGAATTTATGATCTTCCCTTCAAAACTGACCATGACCTTGCACATGCAAACCTCAATCCCCCACTACACACCACCGTTATCATGCCATCATATGAAAAGTACGAGAATCTCATAATCAACTCTGAGTCACAAGTAGAATACATATCCAATCAGTCGGAAACCTTCTAGTTGATCCCATCCAGTAGAAAATCACAATACTCAACATGCTTCTAATGCTGGTAGGAAAATATCCACCTCGAACTGTGATAGAAATCATTGAGAACTCTTTGGAAATCATTTGCACATAACCAAACCATCACAACTGAATCTCTCTAACTCCAACAAGCCACGCGGGTCGCCAAAACCCAAGAGCATTGCCACGAAACAGTTGTAGAGACTCACCACGTCGTAAGAACCAAAAGAACCGAGCATACAATTGCCATATTACTCCAACCTACTACCAAGCTGCCATATTTCTCCGAGTTCCTTATGAATTACCCACAAGTTGACACTTTTCCTTGCCAGAACACCACGATCTTTAACCGAAACTCACCCTACGAGATCCTAGAATAAAATCACACTTCCCTAAGGCCCATAAGCCGTTGTATTCCCTCTTAAGCACCCCACAAGTACCACAACTATGACACCCATTCTGAAGAGACCTTCTGCGAATCTAAAGTCATTTTCTTCACCTTTATTGATACTAAAGTGTATAATCCACAATGATATATAAATGTCACAAGTCTCGACACCATCCAACTTAATTCTCAAATTCTAGCCATATACAAATCCAAAATATTCTCAATTGCTACACATAAATCTTGAATCCATTAGAACTTTCTCGAGAGTCATCCACTCTGCTCAAATCTCAACTGCACCGACCAAAATGGGCCAAACGACTTATGACCCATTAGCACAATAACACCCAAATAAGTAACCCACCTTAACACGACCGATCAAATTCATACTCCATGCACACTACATCTTCACCTATAAAAAATCAATCATTCCATGATTTTCATATACTCATAAAGTTCAATATAACCTGTATCCAGAAATTCCTATACTCGAGTCATCCTCGATCTCAACCTCTGTATGTCATATCTGATTCACAAGTATGCCTCAAACCGAGACCCGTACAACACATAACACATAACCACGCAATCAAATAATCGATAGAAGGCTCCCCCACTTAGCTCAATACCGTAGAATAGAACATATAATAACTCATCCTACCCATACTCTGTTACTATTATAATACAGCAGAGAGATTCAACTAAATCCTTCATAAGATCACATAACACAAACCATATCGTACCTCAAATCGTCTACTAAGCTCGCATACATCGACATGACGATGAGGTCAACTTTCTCAACCAAATTCAAATTCAAATTTCAAAGAATATACCCCGCTGGTAGAAAGGAAATTCTCCACACATCATTATAAGTATCACACCTCCGTAGATTACTCCACACGAGATAACCCACATGCTTAGCCTCAAATTGGCTTCTTGCTATATCCTTTCACAGCCATGATTACTGCACCATTACTTAATCTCCATGAGTCTGAGCTCATCAACAAGATATGAGAATCTAATTCATTCCAAAATTAAACAACATGAAAGATCCTTTAACATACTCATAACTCAAGACTATACGTCACGTCAAGACAGTAATCTAGAACCCAATAGTCCTTTTTACATCTCAAGCAAACTCTTTTCATCACATTCAAACCATCTGAACATATCCCGCAGTTACACCATACCCATCATATAGCCATCCAACCTCTCATCGAGCCACAAATTCCATTAATAGGGATACTACCAGACTTATAAGTCCAAAAGCAGGTGCTCACACAACCAAAATCCTCGTGCTCAAGCTACGGCCAAAACCTGGCTTCGAGTCCTCCAGACTGGCCCATCATCAGCACACAGAAATCACATCTTGCACATCATCCATGGAATCACAAGCCGCCGATGCATAGCTGATACTGAGCGCTCACAGGCGTATACAAATGCATGGAAGGAATTCAAAGAGTTATGCTTCAAGCTGAATCAATGCCGCACGATGAGGAAAGAAATATGGGAAGTTTATCCTAAATGCCCTGTAGCCTCTCGAAGATAGGTATGGACGTCATTATACCGATCTGCAAGACTCTACTAGACACTTGCTCATGACTTGTAGAACCTATGAACCTAGAGCTCTGATACCACCTTGTCACGACAGAAAATCTACCTAGTGGTGATGGCACCTAATCCAACCCGTCAGGTAAGCCAATTAAAAACTATCCAATTTAATGAGATTTATTAAGAAAAGAATTGATAATACACTGCTTTTATACAAATAATTTTCCAAGGTCTGGTAGTACAAATTATGAACTTCTAAGATTAGAATTTACAAAGATGATATGAAATAAATATATCATCTGTCCAAAATGTACAAAAACAAATTCTTAATAAATCTAAGGCTACCATGAACAAGAAGCAGCTACAACCGGAATGCAGGTACGTCTTCAAATCTAGCTCCTGTCGATCACAACAACATCAACATTCAATATTAGCATGCAGGGTGCAGACGTGTAACACGAGCACTACCGACCCCATATACTCAATAAGTAACAAACCTAACCTTAGGTTGAAAGTAGTGATGAGCTAGGACAATGGTCAGAGTCCAACTCTAATAACCAGCAACAAATCATAACAATATAGTAAAGATGGTGCAAGAATTAACTCAATAAATAAATACTCAGCTCGTATAAAATTTCGTAAAATAAATGCTTCTTTTCAAGTATATAATAAAACATCAAATCTTTTGCCGAAATCACCAAAATATGAGTAGGTTTGTAAAACTGTAATTTTTCCCAAAACTTCTCAACAATACTTAAGATGTTTTATTTTTCAGATAGCATGAGAAAAGTACTTCTCTTTGCCTACATGTCACTATGCAGGTGAAATCCTGAATGACACAATGTCGTACAACATGAGAAAAAATGCATCTCTATGCCGGTATGTCAAGAGTGCATGACAAATGCAATGTATCTCAAAGATGAACTCATGTACTCACACTCTCAGGGTACTCAATCTCATTGTCTCATACATTCCACTCATCATGCTCAATCACTCAGTATTGCATATGGCCAATCCAGCCCAGGGAGATCCATCCCAAATATATATGGACACTGACAGTCAGTCACTCAGTACTGTATAAGGCCAATTCAGCCCTGAGAAGATCCATCGCAAAATATAAATGCTTCGGGCAAGATCCATGCCCAGGGAAGATCCATTCCTCAATATAAATCAACTGCGCTCACTAGGGGTATCTACAGACTTCCGAGGGGCTCCTTCAGCCCAAGCGCTATAATCCGCATGGACAGCTCACGTGCTGCATGTAGCAACCCCTTTAGGAGGGTGCTACTTACGAAACAAATCTAATTTACTACTTTCAACATTAAGAAGCTATTAATTAAAAAATATTCAGAATAATTTAGTAGCGGAAATAGGCCCATGCGATGAGGTCCAAAGTGCAATATTTTTATTTTCGAAAATACTCTTCATAATTGTTATTTTATTTTTTAAAAATGAAATACAATGTCAAAATTTCAACATAAGGTGATACAACCCTTCTTGAATAATCAAGGTGATATAACCCTTCTTGAATAATAAACACGTTAAAGCAACTTCCTAACAAAATTATACTTTCTTTCGACATCACTGCAAGTTTGTATTGTACATAAATTTCAAATTATCGGGTATAAAAAGGAAAACTAGTTTTCTACTTTGTACATATATATAAGACAAATTGTAAATTTAACATATTACAAGACTTGAGTTATTAACACACCTTAAAACAGCAAAATAAATTACCAAATTCAAGTTACAAGATTTGTTTCTTAATATCCAAGCCTCCAAATAACATACATAAGTGTGACATATATATTATGTACAAGTCCCAAAACTATACAAAACCATGGTGCATATGCAAATGTGATATCCATAAGTGCTCCCATAAAGACTACTTCATAAGGCCGTCTTCAAATTTCATCCCGTACATTACCTATGATAGAAAATAATTATATAAGCATAAAGCTTAGTGGCATATAAACTTTGGGGGCTTGGAGCCATTAACTTCTCCAATTCTCATTTGTAGTCATAGGTATCTCAAATGAAATATAATTTAAAACAAGTAAACAAATATATCAAAAGTATCAAATATCAACCCTTGAAGTGTTTCCAATTATCAATAACAATGTTCAAGATTCAAGAGTTGAGAAAGTGTATACTATCAATCCAAGAAAGCTTGTCAAATATCTATTTTTTTCACCCAATATGTACGCCATGCCATCACACTAAGCAAAATCAGATATCAAGATGGACCGAAACCCAAAATCAAGTAGGGTCAAAACCCAACAGTCAAGAGAATCAAGAACCATATTAAAGATGGTTTCCTAGTTCATACTTAACACGGACAAGTTCCATAATTTAAGACGAACTACAAATCCAAAGTCAAGATGGCAAAAGATCTAAATCAAGAGGCATGCCAAGATGAGTGGCAAAGTAACTGCCACAAGAAGGACAAAGTCCCAACAAGAATGCAAAATGATCAAACAATCCGTACGAGTGGGTGATTTAGCAAATATCTTGCAATACTTGATATAACACGAATACAATGCTATTAATTAAAGAGAAGAAAAATAAAATATCAGGTTATTTCAAAATATTCCAGCAAGTAAAAAGAGTACTAATTTTATACACAAACCTTGGTATTTTACCACAAAATAGTTCAACCACAACTTGAGGATGTTCGAATCGTCTACGCCCTAGACAAACCAAATCCGTCCACTTCCTCAAACACTTCTCCTTAGCTTTTATAAGGAAATATATACCTTATATACATAATAAAATATCTATATATGTTCAGTGATTTAACATGTCAAACTAAACATGATATTGGTAAAAACTACCCAAAATGTTTGAAACAGAAATTCTGGACAGTATCACTGTCTCGTGTTATGACACAGATTTGAAGATGAAAAAGGAAAAACTAGCATGTTTGATTTTCTTTAGAGTTGTAGATATGTGTCTTAGATTTTTAGAACATCTTGAATCACCCCCATATTAATTTTGTACAAAAAAATATGCTAAACTTACTAACAGTAGTACAGGGAGGGTTTGTAAAATAGAAAATCTGGGCAGCACCTGCCTTGTACTTCATTACCTATATCCAGGTAAATAAAGGACAAAACAGATTTTGATTCTTTCATAAGAGTTATAGATCTATGAAATAGCTTTTCAGAAAGTCTTACATCACTTAAAACGGAGCTATATACAACAAGATATGAAGAAAACACTAATAGCTGTCTAGTGTAAAAACGGATTTAGTAACTTACCACAAAAGAGAGGAGCAACTTGAGCTTCACCAAGAACGAATTTTGCTGGTTGATTTAGTGGAAATTTATGGTGGTTTCTATAAAGTTTTCAGGTGATAAGAAGGAGAGAGGGTAGGGGTGTTTTTCGTTTTCTTGAAAGAATGAAAATGGGGAGTTTATGGAAGACTAAGTCAATCAATGTTGTCTTTAAAATTTTTGGATAAATATGAAATAAAAATGGCTGTCCAACTACTAAATATCCTTAGATAAATACAAAAGAGTGACAACCCAAAAACTTAATTATAATGTATTTAACAACAATTCATCAAAATAATATTAAGTGTTACGCATAGCAACACNGAAATAAAAATGGCTGTCCAACTACTAAATATCCTTAGATAAATACAAAAGAGTGACAACCCAAAAACTTAATTATAATGTATTTAACAACAATTCATCAAAATAATATTAAGTGTTATGCATAGCAATATCATGTAACTTCTTTGTCAGTATTAACATAACCTAGAGTAAGGAATTTTCATGTATTGTAAATTTCATGTTTAGGAAGTACGAAGTAAAACTATTTCCTCATTATAAAGATGCTCAATCGAAAATGCAAATATTAGTAAAAATTTGGGGTGTTACAACTCTCTCCCCCTTAAATAAATTTCGTCCCGAAATTTACCTGGTACTAGTCCCTAAACAAATGTGGATATTGAATTCGCATATCCTCTTCTCACTCCCAGGTAACATCTTCGCCAGAATGATTGTTCCAAAGAACTTTCACTAAGGGGATGCTCTTGTTTCTAAGCTCATTTAACTCACACGCTAAGATTTGGATTTGTTCTTCTCCATATGTTAAATCAGGATTGACCTCTATAGATTCAATAGGAAGAACATGAGATGGATCTGAGCGGTATCTTCTAAGCATAGAAACATGGAAGGCGTTGTAGATCTTGTCTAACTCTGGTGGAAGAGCTAGTTTATAAGCAACTGGGCCAACTCTCTCAAGCGCTTCATAAGGTCCAATAAATCGTGGACTAAGTTTACCTTTTTGGCCAAATCTCATAATCTTCTTCCATGGAGAAACCTTTAAAAATACCTTATCACCCGCTTTATACTCAATTTCACGCCTCTTAAGATCAGCACAATACTTTTGTCTGTCTGAGGCAATTTTTAAGTGATCCTTGATGATTTTTACCTTATCTTCAGTTTGTTGAACAATCTTAGGACCCACAAATTTTCTTTCACCAACCTTGTTCCAACAAAGAGGCGTTCTGCATTTTCTCCCATACAAAGCTTCATAAGGAGGCATGCCTATACTTGATTGGTAGCTATTATTGTAAGCAAATTCTATCAGGGCTAAGTGTTTGTCCCAACTACCCTCAAACTCAATAATGCAGGCTCGAAGCATATCCTCCAAGATTTGTATTACCCTCTCAGACTGGCCGTCTGTTTGTGGATGGAAAGCGGTACTAAAATTCAACCTAAAACCTAAAGCTTCTTGCAAGCTAGACCAAAATCTGGATGTAAACCTTGGATCTCTATCTGATACAATAGAAACAGAGATTCCATGCATCCTCACAATCTCATTAATGTATAATTCTGCCAAACGTTCCAGTGAGTATTCCATTCTGATTGCCAAGAAATGAGTACTTTTAGTTAGTCTATCTACAATGACCCAAATTGAATCATTATTCCTTTGAGTGCGTGGAAGTCCAGAAACAAAGTCCATCGTTATACTTTCCCATTTCCACTCAGGTATTGACAAGGGTTGTAGTAGACCAGCTGGGACTTGATGTTCAGCTTTTATTTGTTGACATACCAAGCATTTAGAAATGAACTCTGTAATGTATTTCTTCATACCACTCCACCAGTAGTACTCCTTGATGGTCCGGTACATTTTAGTACCTCCAGGATGCATTCCAATTTAATACATAAGGGCGTCTACGAATTTCAACCGATATAATTTGCACATATAAACCAAGTATGTAATCGTCACCTCGCATACATGGTTTTCAATTACACAATTTCCACATAAGATTCAATGCCTAAGGAGTAATTCCTCCACTCAAGGTTAGGCAAGATACTTACCTTGACGAAACTAAACCGATACTTTAAATGATCTTCGCGAGTGAAGCCACCTCCGGACGACTCAAATCTGATATTCGCTCCATAATAATACTACGATGGTCCACCACACTAGACAAATTTCAATCTACAATAATGCAACACAATTGCACCAATATTAGCAAGATTTCTATACTTTAAGTCATTTAGACATTTTATCAAACATCTAATGTGCATATTTTTCTACAGCCTCCTTCAATGGAATTTCGTCACCTAACAACTACCTTCCACACAAATGATTCACCTCACAATCATCTCTAGGTTATCCACAACTTCCCTTAGCACATGCATGCCCAACAATTCACTCCCAACCTACAAATATTATCAATTAATTCATTTTACAATCTCTACAATACTAACACACTTAGGTTGGGCACTCATTGCTTCCAATAACCATCCCATAAATAATCATCATAAATTAGTTAGAGATGATAGACATACCTCTTGTAGACCAAATCTTGAAAGATAACTTTTGGGGTGTTCTTGCGATTTTGAAGAAATCGTATGGAATCCAATCAAAACCTTGTTGTAACTAGTGATTGAGAAGGGAAATCATCATAAAACACACTTTAAAACTCACCTTAGGTAGAAGGAGAACTCTTGGATGACTTGAGGATGAGAGGGGAGGTTTAATATCTAAAGAATGAGGCTATTTCTCTCTCCCCATCCCTTTTATTTCAATTTCACACCTTTGGCATCCCAGTCCGCGCCCAGCGCCAACTAAAACGCCCCAAAAATTTACTTCTGACTTTGGCGTTTTGATTCGCGCCCGACGCCCTCCTGGGCGCCCAAAATATGGCCCATTTATCTGACATGATACTTTTCAGTAAAACGCCAATAACTTATTATAGGAACATCGAAATGACAAACGATTTAATATGTTGGAAACTAGGCTCAAAGGGCTTTAATTTGATAGGTATATCACTACCTAAGGCTTTATATTTTGGTAGTTTCATGCATTTGAAGTCATATCTTGTGCGATTTAATTTGAAACTTTAGCCCATTACATATCTCTCAACTTGTCTTAGTTCTAGGGATCTCCTTAGACCCTAACAATATCCAGTACACCTCCTACACTTAATATCATGATCATCTAAGTTGTTCCAGTCCTTAACTTCTCGTGGAAAGGTAAGATGACACTTAAGCGACTTGTGAGCATGCTTATGGCCTCAGACTTATCGGAAATTCGAGGGGCCTCACATCCTCCAACAACACTAGAATCACGAATCACACATCGATTCAAGCCTAAAACATTTATGAACTTCCCAATTTCCAAACTCGACCTTGAACGTAAGTCATATCACATATTACGATGCTGCTCGAGATCTTAAGTTATTGAACGGGACGTAAATTCTCACAATGAGATGTCAGGTCATTACATTCTCCCCCTCTTAAACATACGTTCATGCTCGAACGTGCAAAGAATCTTTCTGAGGATATTAAATTACTAAGTGTATTATTACACACATACTCGCGGGTGACTCTACTTTGCCGCAAACTAACATGGGTCTAACAACACCATCCCAGTTGAGATTATTCCTCATGTCTACACTTAAAAGCCTTAAAATCAAATTTCTTACAATCCCATCAATTTCAAAAAGACCTGATTTTTCACATCGACACACGATATTAGACTCAATCGGCCATAGCAATGCGTACCTACACTCGCAAGGCACATTCATACAACGTAACACATCATACATAGGCCCATAATCAAAATCAGCTCAGGAAAATAAATCGCATCTCAGTTAAAGCATAGTTTCAACTCTTCACAATACCGATAACAATTTGAGGAACATGAAAACCTTGTAATTATTCACCCGAATTAACGAGTCACATTTAACGCCATCTGGGCACATACCTCGTAGCATAAAACCCAACAAGCACAACACAACTATGGCTAACATGCGGAGATAAACACACAAATGAATTATCAAACAAGCCCAGCAGGCATAGCTCCCTATCTGTATTAAAATGCAAAGATTTTCAAAAGGGAGAATTTAAAACATATGAATTTAACCACAAAGATCTCATCTCGATATAACTTCCACCGCGGCACGTAGCCCAGTTTAAAAATATCAATTCACATTAAATCGCGAGACTCCCATCCTTAGCTCTAAATCACAAGTATTATGCATATCGTGCCAACTAAAACTTTTCCATTTCTTTTTTCCTTCTTTTAAATAAATCTCGACAGCAATTTCACAACATATAATGAACCCTCATACTAGTAGGGCATATAATTCACAAAATTTTAATCAAACTATCTCGAATTTATATCAAAACCCACTGTAGTGAGTAATAGAAAGTCAATTTTGGTCTCATAGTCCGTAATAGTATGCAAAACAAAATGATATACACGGGTTAATACCATCAAATCTCCCAACAGGGATAAACACGGTAGTGGAGTACAAATTCACAAACTCACCATATAAGGAGCATGAAAGGAGATTTCACCTCGATAATCAGAATCGAATCAAAATAGGAATAGTACTCCTCTATTATGAATTAAATCATACTTGTAATGACACCATCTGGTGTAACGGCCTCAATCAATTCATAACAATTACATCCACGGGTTGGGCCTCCCCTTCTAGGGCGCCCTCTACCCCCCTGACCCATGTCCTCCACCCCTAACTGGAAGTACATGTGAGGTAGTAACTAGAATAGAGCCTATAGCCTGAGTGTTCTGATGAAATCCACCCCTCCCAAATCTGGGACAATTTCTCATGGTGTGCCTAGTATCACCACACTCATAACAACCTCTCTGCAGTCGCGGCTGCTCATACTCAGTCTGTGCCAAATAGCTAGAATAACCAGTGTAAGAACCCCGTGTCGGTGGTGCACTAAAAGTACTAACTGGCAAACTACGAGTATTCTGAATTGCGGATCGGGCTGACCGACTGCCCGAGCCTCTGCCGTGATGAGTGCTAGCCGCAGAGTAGAATCCACTGAATCCTCCAGAGTTCCTAGACCTTTTGGCTTCCTTAGACTCTTTTTCCTCACTTTAAACGCATTCTAACATTCTGGCAATCTCTACTACTTGCTGAAATGGAATGTCAGGCTGCAACTCTTGAGCCATACATATTTTAAAATCATAATCGAGCCCTTCAATGAATTTGTGGACTCACTTTCAAACTGTAGGAACCAAGATAGATGCATGGAGGGCTAACTCACTGAACCTGATAGCATATTCTGACACCGTCATGGTGCCTTGATGCAACCATTCAAACTCTGTGCGCTACGCATCTCGAAGAGCCTGGGGATCAAACTCTTTCAAAAACATCTCCAAAACTTAAGCCCAAGTTGGTGGTATTGCATCGGCTGGTCTACTTTCTTCATAAATGGGCCACCATTGATACGCTATTCCTGACAACTGAAATGTAGTAAAGGCAACTCCGCTTACTTCCACAATGCCCAGGGTGCGGAGAATACTGTGACACTTTTCTAGAAATTCCTGGGCATCCTCGGTAGATATGCCACTAAAGATAGGTGGACTATACCTCTTAAATATCTCAAGTCTCTTCTGTTCTTCTTCTTATGCCTATGTCCTGACCTGAGGCTGAACCAAAATAACAGGTTGTACCGGTACTATACCCGAATCTGACCAATGTGAACCTGCTACTCTGGATTACGGGCAGTAGGAGTGTGAAGTCCTCCCCCAATCTGTGAAATATTTGGTGAAACGGAGATCAACCCTGCCTGAGTTAATGTACAAAACATGTTCAGAAACTGTGCTAAAATCTCCTGAAGTCCGGGGGTAACAATAGGTGTCTCTGGTGCCTATCCCCCAGCCAGAGCTACTGGCAGCTCCTCGACTGCTGCTTTGATAGGTGTTCTAGCTAAAACATGTGCCATTCCTTGGCCTCTACCTCGGCCCCTACTTCGGCCCCAGCCTCTTAAGGCCCTAGCAGAATACGCGGGTGTCCGCTCAGCTAACCCGGTAGCGCGTCTCCTCATCATCCATGAGAGAGTAGAGATACAAAGGCTCAAACTCCAAAATCAACAAATTCCGCATGACAGGAATGAAAGAAGTGGAAATTTTCTAACAGTTCTGTAGCCTCTCGAAGATAAGTACAAACATCTCCGTACCGATCCGCAAGACTCTACTAAACTCGTTCGTGAATCGTAGAACCTATGAACCTAGAGCTCTGATACCAAATTGTCACGACCCAAAATCCCACCACAGGCGTCGTGATGGCACTTAGTATCTAAGACTAGGTAAGCCGATTATAATTTTATTTCGAGCCATTATTTTTAAACATATAATTTAATACAAGTGTTGAAACCAATAGCGAAAATAATAATAACAACTTCTCAAGACTGGTAATACAGAGTCACGAACTCTAACTAAATACATGCAATGATCTCAAGGATCGAATATACAATATTGTTCGAATAAGAGTTGACAGTACAATATAAAGGAGAGACTCCAAGGGAATACGGTGACCAAGCAGTCCTACCTTGAATCCTTGCGATCACAATCTAATCTTTGTCCGAATTCGATATCTCCAATACCTGGCTCTGCACAAAAATGTGCAGAAGTGTAGTATGAGTACACCACAGTCGGTACCCAGTAAGTATCAAGACTAACCTCGGTGGAGTAGTGACGAGGTACAGTCAAGACACTCACTAACCAAATAACCTATGCAATACAGCAGTATACAATAGTATTGAAAAACAACTAGCAATGATAGCAACAAAAATCAACCAGTGATATAAACAGCAAGGCAGCAAGAACACCATAATTATTGCTCAAACGAATAAGGAACACAAGTACAACCAATTAAGGAACACAAGTACAACCAATTAATCAAGTCCTTCAAATATAAATCTTTCGAATATAATTCGTTCGAATAAATTCCTTCTGAATATACTTCTTCCAAATAAATATCTTTTGAATATAAAATTCTTTCAAATAAATATCTTTCGAATATACTTCTTCCAAATAAATATCTTTCGAATATAAATTCTTTCAAATAAAAGTCACTATGTGACACCTCATTTCATAATCATAAAACATGGGTCTCAGCCAATTTTCATATTTCCATGGCACCTTGTGCCCATATTTCTTTCAAACCCGCATGGACAACTCACGTGCCAATAATAAAAATCATCATATTTTCCCCGGCACCTCGTGCCCACATTTCATATCTGTTGCGACGTGCAACCCGATCTCATATAACATTAATCATACATATTGTGGCGTGCAACCCGATCCCATATAACATAATCTTCTCGGCACTAGACACAGGCTCACAATTTCAACATAAATCAGACTATTATCAAGTTTACCAAAACAACAAGACAAGTTGCACAAGATATAAAAATAAACACAGGGAAAATCATAACTTCACATGAAAATTACCAACGCAATAACCCCACTTCATCACATAACAATTACCAACACAATAACCCTACATCATCACATATCATCCCTGACAATAGCCATCCTTATCTCTCTTATAGCCACCCTTATCTCTCCTATAATAGCCTCACTTATCCCTCTGCCCTGACAATATCAATATCCACCCTTATCGCTCCTATAGCCACCCTTATCACTCTTATAGCCACCCTCATCGCTCTTATAATAGCCTCCCTTATCGCTTTGTTTAATAGCCTCCCATATCACTCTGCCCAGACAATATCCCAACACACATAACAATAGTGAAATGCCGCCCTTATGCCCGCATAATGTCAACAATGGAATGCCACCCTTTACGCCGCATAACAATAACAAAAATCACATAACAATTCACACAAAATATTATCACAACAACACAGCATCATCAACTCGTATTTATAAATTGCCCGTAGGCCACAACCATTCCAAAGGTACAATAAAGTCAATTAATTTTACAACAGATAGTCCACGGCTCAACACAATGTATATAAAATCTCAAAAACAACCACAAGGATGAGAAAATAACTCATCATAGGACAACGCCTTCTTTAATCTAAATTTTTAGATAAATATATAAACGCCTCAATTTAAACTTATTTAATTAATTATTTGCAGATGAAAAATCCATAATGTGATTATTTTCAAGACATATCAAATCAACAAACACACGGAATTTGCATAAAAATCCAAGTGGCAATCACACCAAAATATCATATAAAATACAAACTCGACAAACAAAGCATGAGGCATGACAAATCAAGGATTTACTAAGTTCCAACAATTTTTCAATTTAGTACATAAGGGCGTCTACGAATTTCAACCGATATAATTTGCACATATAAACTAAGTACATACTCATCACCTCACGTACATGGTTTTTAATTACACAATTTCCACATAAGACTCAATGCCTAAGGGGTAATTCTCCTACTCACTGTTCGGCAAGATACTTTACTTGACGAAACTAAACTGATACTTTAAATGATCTTCGCGAGTGAAGCCACCTCGAGACGGCTCAAATCTGAAATTCTCCCCTTAATAATACTACGATGGTCCACCACACTAGACAAATTTCAGTCTACAACAATGCAACACAATTGCACCAATATTAGCAAGATTTCTCTACTTTAAGTCATTTAGACATTTTATCAAGCATCTAATGTGTATATTTTTCTACAACCTCCTTCAATGGAATTTCTTCACTTAACAACCACCTTCTACAAAAATGATTCACCTCACAATCATCTCTAGGTTATTCACAACTTCCCTTAGCACATGCATGCCAAACAATTCACTCCCAACCTACAAATCTTATCGATTAATACATTTTACAATCTCTACAATACCAAGACACCTAGGTTGGGCACTCATTGCTTCAAATCACCATCCCATAAATCCTAACACAAATTTCGTACATAAATAGTCACCATACATTAGTTAGAGATGGTAGACATACCTCTTGTAGACCAAATCGTGAAAGACAACTTTTGGGGTGTTCTTGAAATTTAGAAGAAATCGTTTGGAATCCAATCAAAACCTTGTTGTAACTAGTGATTGAGAAGGAAAATCATCATAAAAACATATTTAAAAACTCACCTTAGGTAGTATGAGAAATCTTGGATGACTTGAGGATGAGAGAAGAGGTTTAATCTCTAAAGAATGAGGCTATTTCTCTCTCCCCGTCCCTTTTATTTCAATTTCACACCTTTGGCGTCCCGGTCCGCGCCTAGCACCAACAAAAACGCCCCAAAAATTTCACTTCTGACTTTGGCATTTCGATTCGCGCTTGGTGCCCTCCTGGGCACCCAAAACGCGGCCCATATTTTTGATAGGATAGTCTTCAGTAAAATGCCTATAACTTCTTATAGGAATATCGAAATGACAAACGGTTTGATGTGCTGGAAACTAGACTCAAGTCTATCACCACCTAAGCCTTTATATTTTGGTAGTTTCATGCGTTTGAAGTCATATCTTGTGCGATTTTATTTGAAACTTTAGCCCATTGCATAGCTCTCAACTTGTCTTAGTTCTAGGGATCTCCTTAGACCCTAACAACATTCAATACACCTCCTACACTTAATATCATGATCATCTAAGTTTTTCTAGTCCTTAACCTCTCGTGGAAAGGTAAGACGACACTTAAGAGACTTGTGAGCGTGCTTATGGCCTCGGACTAACAGGAAATTCGAGGGGCCTCACATCCTCCAACAATACTAGAATCACAAATCACGCATCGATTCAAGCCTAAGAAAGTTATGAACTTCCAAATTTTCAAACTCGAACATGTACGCAAGTCATATCACATATTATGATGCTACTCGAGACCTTAAGTCATTGAACGGGACATAAATTCTCACAACGACAAGTCGTGTCATTACATGTCGGATAGGCACACATCATGATATTAAATTCTCCTCTATACAAAAATATAGTATTAAGTGAAAATGATAAATGGGTGAGCGCAATATTCATCGAGTTTGTTTAACATGGGACACTTGCCTCAAAAATTTCTTCGTTAAAAAAAGACACAAAAGAACTTGCTTTTTGATGTATGAATGTGCCAAAAGGAATAGCTAATTTAGAGAATCTGAGTTAAAATTAAAAGGTTAAATCGTGAGAATCATTAAAAAAAAGTATACATAGAAGAAAAGTAAAATTGATAAAAAGGTAAATATATTGTTTAATTTAATGAGAGAAAAGATTTATCATATTACTCCCTCTGTCCATTTTATCTGATTTTTTGGCCCTTTTTTGTGGTCCAAAACATTTGATTTTGAGATTTCAAATGTGAATTAATTATTATTTTTTTCAAACTTTCCCTTGAAGTAAATAGTATTGGAGTATGTATGTCACGACCCAATTCTCCCTCCTTAAGATGTCGTGACGGCATCTAGTCTCTACGACTAGGTAAGCCTAACAAAGATGCGCAAATAACAAAAATGGAAACAAAACTTAACAACTAACTGTAACAGATAACTAAATAACTGATAACAATGTCTCTTGGCATTTACAACAACCAACACTCAAATAATACACAGTATTCCCAAAACCCGGAACATCATAAGTCACAAGCTACATGAGGAAAACTAGTATCTCTATACACGAGAATCTAATAAAACAATAAGGAAGGTAAATGACATAGGAGGGAATGGAGGGGGACTTCGAGGTCTGCAAACGCGGCAGATATACTTTGAAGTCTCCGTACAGCAGCAAGCACTCTCAGCTAGTAGTGGGGCTGATAAGAAGTACCTGGATCTGTACACAAAACATGTGCAGAATAGTAGCATGAGTACACCACAACGGTACCCACTAAGTGCCAAGCCTAACCTTGGTAGAGTAGTGACGAGGTCAGGTTCGGGCTCTACTGTTATATAATAATAAGACAGATGCTATAATAAATATGAAGTAAAAACGGAGAAGACGACAGAAGTATTCACAAAGCAATAACAACACCGCACAAAGATATAATAACAGGGGCGCTCCCGAGATACCGTCTCGTAGTCCCAAAAGTAAATATGCAGGGAGACCTCCCAAGGAACTGCCTCGTAGTCTCAAAAGTAAATATGCAGGGAGAACTCCCGAGGAAATGCCTCGTAGTCTCAAAAGTAAGTGTGCAGGGAGAACTCCCAAAGAACCGCCTCGTAGTCTCAAAAGTAAATGTGCAGGGAGATCTCCCGAGGAATCGCCTCGTAGTCTCAAAGTAAATATGCAGTACAGGGGGATCTCTCGAGTAAACGCCTCGTAGTCCCAAAGTAAATATGCAGTACAGAGGGATCTCACGGGATATCGTCCCGTAGTCCCAAAGTAAATATGTAGTACAGGGGGATCTCCCGGGATATCGTCCCGTAGTCTCAAAATAAATACGCAACTTAAACAAATGAATATAATAGTTACAGCAAGAAAACCTATAATTTAGGATAAGTACAAGTCAAGAAAGTAACATGACTTACTAAACATGCTGCAAAGAGTTCAAATAGGCAATCAAGACACGTAGACATGCTATTCTAGGCTAACGGGATAACTACACATGCTGGTATACTCAGATAATATGAAAACATGCTATTACTCAATAAACAATATGTTTTTTCCACAAATAGCCCGTGTACGCACTCGTCACCTCGCATACACGGCGCTCACATATCATAACAACACCAAATCCTAAGGCGATTTCCCCCACACAAGGTTAGGAAAGACACTTACCTCGAACCAAGCTCAAATCAGTCCGTAACAATTATTTTTCCACTAATATCCGACTCTGAATGACCCAAATCTAGCCAAAATAAATTACATACCATAAATAAAACTATAAGAAATTAATCTAATTAATGAAATCAAGACTTTAACAAAAATTCCGAAATTCGTCCTAAGAAGTCAACCCGGGCCCACATCTCAAAATCGGGAAAAATCACAAAATCCGAAATCACATTCACTCATGAGTCCAACCATACCAAATTTAACAAAATCTGACCTCAAATGACCACTCAAAGCCCAAAATCAAACTCTTAAAATCCCTAGCCTCAAACTCCCAAATTTCACCTTAAATACACACTAGCTAGGTGGAAAATAAATGAGGAAGTAAGATTATTGATCAAAAATAAGCACAAGCGACTTACCTCACAAAATCCCTCGAAAATGCTCTCAAGAAATCGCCAAACCCGAGCTCAAAATGTTTAAAATGAGCAAAAATCGTGAACCCTTGCAATTAAGTGTTCTATACAGCAATTCCGCATCTGCGGACCCCTAGCCGCACCTGCGATGCCGCACTTACAGAATTTCTCTCGCATGTGCGGAAATGACTTAAGGAGGTTAGGTCCTCATCTGCGAGCAAGGGTCCGCACCTGCATGCCCTCTCCTGCGGATATCTTCCGCTTCTGCGATCCTCACACTCCAAGCCCCGTCCGCTTCTGCGCTCCATCTTCCACAAATGCGTCCCTGCTTCTGCAGGCGAATCTCCCACCTGTTCCCACACACCAAGCTTGACCAAACCGCACCTGCGCTCCTCCTTTCGCTTGTGTGAGTCCGTACCTGCGGTCACTCCACCGCAGGTGCGAAAACACCAGGAACCAGAAACTTCAGCAATTTGCATAAGTCCAAATTCAATCTGTTAGGCATTCAAAACACACCCTATGCCCCCGTGACCTCAACCAAACATACCAATCAGTCCTATAACACCATACAAACTTAGTTTAGCCCTTAAAGCATATCAAACAACGCTAAAAACACGAATCACCCTCCAATTCAAACTTAATGAACTTGAAACTTCCAATTTCTACAATCGATGCTGAAACCTATCAAACCACGTCTGATTGATCCCAAATTTTGCACACAAGTCATATTCAACATTGCGTACCTACTCCAATTTCCGGAATTGGATTCCAACCTAGATATCAAAAATTCCACTACCGGTCAAAAGCTCCAAAAATTCGACTTTCGCAATTTCAAGCCTAAATGAACTACAAATCTCCAAAACACAATTCGGACACGCTCCTAAGTCCAAAATCACCCAACGGAGCTAACGGAGCCAACGGAACTCTATTCCGGAGTCGTCTTCACACAGTTCCAACTATGGTCAAAATTCTATGGCTTAAGCTTCCGTTTAGGGACTAAGTATCCCAAAACACCCAAAAACCCAAAACAAAACCTTCCGGCAAGTCACATAAGCTAAAGCAGATATGGGGAAAGCAGTAAATAGGGGATTGGGGCTATAACTCTCACGGACGAAATATTCTTTGACCTCAGCTTTCGAACATGCCTGTCCAAAATAGCCAGTGGGTCCTCAACATACGATAGATCTTTGTCCAACTGGACTAAGCTAAAATCCAGCACATGAGTCGGATCGCCGTGATACTTCCGGAGCATAGAAACATGGAATATTGGATGGACTCCTGCTAAACTGGTAGGTAAGGTAATCTCATAAGCAACCTCCCCAACTCACCGCAACACCTCAAATAGGCTCAGCTTGCCCTTCTTCCCAAACCCCATAACGTCCTTCATAGGCGAAACCCGGAGCAAGACCCGCTCTCCAACCATGAATGAAACATCACGAACCCTTCGGTCCGCATAACTCTTGTGTCTGGACTGGGTTGTGCAAAGTCAATCCTGAATTACCTTCACCTTATCTAGGGCATCATGAACCAAGTCTGTACCCAATAATCTAGCCTCGCCCGGCTCGAACCAACCCACTGGAGACCGACAATGCCTACCATACAGAGCCTCATATGGTGCCATCTGAATGTTCGACTGATAACTGTTGTTGTAGGTAAACTCCGCAAGTGGCAAGAACTGATCCCAAGCACCCTCAAAATCTATCACACAAGCGCGGAGCATATCCTCCAGTATTTGAATAGTGCGCTTGGACTGTCCGTCAGTTTGAGGGTGAAATGTTGTGCTCAGCTCAACCCGAGTAACCAACTCCTGTTGTACAACCCTATAAAACCGTGATGTAAACCGTGTAACCCGGTCAGAGATGATGGATACCGGTACGCCATAAAGCCTGACAATCTCACGGATATGAATTCGAGCCAACTGCTTGGAAGAATAGGTAGTCATCACAGGAATGAAATGAGCTGACTTGGTCAGCATATCCACAATCACCCAAACTGTGTCAGAGTTCCACTGAGTCTGTGGGAGCCCAACAACAAACTCCATAGTGATTTGCTCCCATTTCCACTCCGAAATCTCTATCTTCTGAAGCAATCCACTTGGCTGTTGATGCTCATACTTTACCTGCTGGAAATTTAGACACCAAGCCATAAACTCCACTATGTCCTTCTTCATCCTCCTCCACCAGTAATGCTGCCTCAAGTCCTGATACATCTTCGTAGCACCCAGATGAATGGAGTACCGTGAACTGTGAGCCTCCTAGAGAATCAACTCATGCAAACCATTCATATTAGGCACACATAATCTGCCATGCATCCTCAATGCACCATCATCCCCAATAGTGACCTCCTTAGCATTATCGTGTTTGACCGTGTCCTTAAGGACGAGCAGACGGGGGTCATCATACTGACGCTCCCTGATACGATCATAAAAAGAAGACCGAGAGACCACACAAGCCAATACTCAA
>AWOL01S0065553.1:0-29972 GCA_000715115.1 Nicotiana otophora
TGGGACTATCCATTTAGGGGTTTTGTCTAAGATAGCTAGTGCCAATATTGTGACTTACTATTCCGCTTTTTAGTGTATATCCTATTTACTAGCTATCGCTTTTGCTTTGCATCCTTCCTCTGGATTTCACGGTGTTCTTATTTTTCTTATGATTGTTGTGGCGGTACTAATATTGTCTCCCTTCCCTTTATCTCCCCTCTCCCTTTGCTTTGCATCTTTCTTCTGAATTTCATGGTATTGCTATTTATCTTATGAGTGTTGTTGTGATACTAATATTATCTTATGAGCCGAGGGTCTTTCGGAAACAGCCTCTCTACTCCTTCGGGGTAGGGGTAAGGTCTGCGTACACACTACCCTCCCCAGACCCCATTAATGGGATTCTACTGGGTTGTTGTTGTTGTAATCTAATATATGTTGATGGAATATGACTAGAAATAGATTACAATCACTTACCCAATATTTGTAGATGTAAATCCCCTCTCCAAATCACCTCACACCAAGTCTAGGGTTCAAAAATGTGAGAATGAGAGATGAAATCCCGACTTCCAGTCCTTTTTATCTACTCCAGATGTCGCAATTGCAACACGAAAACTCTCGCAATTGCGAAGTATTTCTCACAAATACGGCCGCTGTCAACCTTATGAGGAGGTCGCAATTGCGACTCTGACTTTGCATTTGCGAAGCCTGTCTCCATCGCAAATGCGAATCTTTTGTCGCGAATGCAAACTACCATATACTTGAAGCTACTTCACAATTGCAAGCTAGGTATTGCAATTGCGATACCTGAGGCCCCCTGCTAAGCTCACAATTGCGAACTTGGTGTTCGCAAATGCGACACCAGAGGCAGTTGCACACTAGATTTCTATTTTACAATCCAAAACACTCTGATACATGTCCGAAACTCACCCGAGCCCTCGGGTCTCCAAACCAAACATCCACAAAAGTATAAAAATATTATACAAACTCGCTCGCATGATCAAATGAGAAAAATAATATCTACAACTATGAATCGAACACTAAAATGCATGAATTTCAAAGTAAAGTTCATGAATTTCAAAGTAAAGTCCAAACGATAACAAATTTTGCAGACATGTTCTAAATACCATAATGGACCTATTCCAAGTCGCAAAATCAAATTCTGAGCCCGATAGCTAAAAGTCAACCTACGGTCAAACTTTTCCACTTCAAATTACAGAATATTGACAAATCAATATAAATCAACCTACGGACTTCCAATATCAATTCCGGGCATACGCCCAAGTTCGAAATCATAATACGAAGCTATCAGAGCGGTTAAAATGCAGTTCTGGGGTCGTTTTTACAAAAGTCAAAGTTGGGTCAACATTTCTAATTTAAACTTCTAAGTCAAGAATCAAAGGGTCCAAATCAACCTGAAAGCTTCCCGGAACAAAACTACCTGGCCCCGCAAGTCATTAAATTATAAACACACATGCGTGAAGCATCAAAAAGGGAAACGGGATGCAATTTCACAAAACGACCGATCGGGTCTTTACACATTACGGCTCAAGATTTCTCTATTCCTAATAGAACAGCTAACAACAACTGGGTTAAGTAAAACCCTTGGAAAAGAATCGCGGCACAAAGAAAAACCAAGGAAAAATTATTACACTACCTAAGATAATAAAATATAAATGAAGACAATTTTTTTCTTCTTCGACTTTAATCCATCAAGAAGCCAGTCGAAGAAATCTATCATCGGAAAAAGTAAACTTTTCTTTTTCCTTTTTTCAACAATAACGAAAATACACAAAAAGATAAAAGAACAAAAAACAAATACACATAAATATATGTACATCCTCCACCCCACACTTTAAATTGTGGCATGTCCCAATGACACCCAAATAAAAAGCAAGAGGTAAAGGAAACTCCCCTGAATCATTTAGTCTTTGAATCAATGTCGGGGTTCACTTTGCACGATCGACCCAGTGCACACATCCATCCTGGAAGTTTCTTTTCTGCCTTCTTCGAGTACACCCCACACTTGTCATGCTTACCCTCTCCAGATCGCTCATTTAGGGCCTTTGCCTTGAACTCGGATTGTGTCGCCGACTCATCTCTAGGTGCACCTACTGCCTCCTTCATCTTGAATACCACTCTTTCTTTCCCCACTCTTAGCATGAGCTCACTTTCATGAATGTCGAGAATAACTCTGCCAGTAGCCATGAAAGGCCTCTTTAAAGTCAGAGGGACCTCCTTATTCTCTTCCATGTTCACTACAATGAAATACACATGGAACACAAATTTGTCCAACCGAACTTGCACATATTTTACTATTCCTTGAAGTATTATCGTGGTCTGATCCGCTAGCTGCAAAGACACATGTACAAAATTGATTGGCCCAATCTCTCTTTCGAGCTTCGTGAATCACACAGATATTTTTAAAATTTAGTATTTCTTAAAGAGCAAGGTATAGTAAAAATCCCTAGATCTTCATTCTTTTGAGGGACCTTATTTTGTAGAATGGCACGATAATGCACTATGAGTTTGGTAACCAATGTCTCTTCCACTTTACTCTTGTTGGACAATATCTCCTTAAGAAACTTAGCATATGCTGGCATTTGAGAGAGTACCTATGTGAAAGATAGATTAACATGCACCTGCTTGATCACTTCTAGAAAAAACCAAAATTGTTTGTCGAACTTCTCTCTTCTTTGCTTCTGAGGGAAAGGTATAGTAGGAATATATTTACTCTCTTTAGTATCATCATTACTTCTTTGTTTATATTTCTTCTTCCTTGATGGAATATGATTAGAATAGATAGAATCACTTACCCAAAGTTTGTAGATGAAAATCCTCTCTCCAAATCGCCTCATAGCGAGTCTAGGGTTCAAAAATGTGAGAATGAGAGATGAAATCCCGACTTTCAGCCCTTTTTATCTACTGTAGATGTCGCAATTATGACACGAAAACCCTCACAACTGCGAAGTATTTCTCGCAAATGCGGCTGTTGTCAGCCTTATGAAGAGGTCACAATTGCGACTCTGACTTTGCATTTGCGAAGCCTGTCTCCATCGCAAATGCGAATCTTTTGTCACAAATGCGAACTACAATATACTTGAAGCTACTTCGCAATTGCGAGCTAGGTATTGCAATTGCGATAACTGAGGCCCCCTGCTAAGCTCACAATTGCGAACGTGGTGTTCGCAAATGCGACACCAGAGGCAGTTGCACACTAGATTTCTGTTTTACAATCCAAAACACTCTGATACATCTCCAAAACTCACCCGAGCCCTCGGGTCTCCAAACCAAACATCCACAAAAGTCTAAAAATATCATACAAACTCGCTCGCATGATCAAAATAGAAAAATAACATCTAAAGCTACGAATCGAACACTAAAATGCATGAATTTCAAAGTAAAGTCCAAACGATACCAAATTTTGCAGACATATTCTAAATACCATAATGGACCTATTCCAAGTCCCAAAATCAAATTCTGAGCTCGATAGCTAAAAGTCAACCTACGGTCAAACGTTTCAACTTCAAATTGCCAAATTTTGGCAAATCAACATAAATCAACCTACGAATTTCCAAAATCAATTCCGGGCATACGCCCAAGTTTGAAATCATAATACAAAGCTATTGGAGCCGTTAAAACACAGCTCTCAGATCGTGTTTACAAAAGTCAAAGTTTGGTCAACATTTCTAATTTAAACTTCTAAGTCAAGAATCAAAGGGTCCAAATCAACCCAAAAGCTTCCCAGAACGAAACTAATTGGCCCCGCAAATCATAAAATTATAAACACACATGCGTGAAGCATCAAAAAGGAAAATGGGGCACAATTGCATAAAACAACCGATCGGGTCTCTACATATCACGACACAAGATATTTGTATTCCTAATAGAAAAACAACTACACATGGGTTAAGTAAAACCCTTGGAAAAGAATCGCGGCACAGAGAAAAACCAAGGGAAAATTGTTACACTACCTAAGAAAATAAAATAAAAATGAAAGACAATTTTTTTCTTCTTTGACTTTAATCCATCAAGAAGACAGTCGAAGAAATCCGTCATCGAAAAAAGTAAACTTTTCTTTTTGTTTTTTTCAACACTAACGAAAACACACATAAAGATAAAAGAACAAAAAACAAATATTCATAAATACATGTACATCCCCACCCACACTTTAAATTGCGGCATGTCCCCATGACACACAAATAAAAAGCAGGAGGTAAAGAAAACTCCCCTGAATTATTTAATCTTTGAATCAATGTTGGGGTTCACTTTGCACAACCGACCTAGTGCACACATCCATGCTGAAAGTTTCTTTTTTGCCTTCTTCGGGTACACCCCACACTTGTCATGCTTACCCTCTCCAGGTCGCTCATTTAGGGCCTTTGCCTTGGACTCAGATTGTGTTGCCGACTCATCTCTAGGTGCACCTACTGCCTCCTTCATCCTGAACATCACTCTTTCTTTCCCCACTCTTAGCATGAGCTCACTTTCCTGAACGTCGAGAATAACTCTGCCAGTAGCCATGAAAGGTCTCTTTAAAGTCAGGGGGACCTCCTTATTCTCTTCCATGTTCACTACAATGAAGTCCACATGGAACACAAATTTGTCCACCCAAACTAGCACATCTTTTACTATTCCTTCAGGTATTATCGTGGTCTGATCCGCCAGCTACAAAGAAACATGTACAGATTTGATGTGCCCAATCTCTCTTTCGAGCTTCCTGAAAATAGACAAAGGCATAAGATTAATCTAACCACCTGAATCACACAAAGATTTCTAAAAATTAGTATTTCTTAAAGAACAAGGTATAGTAAAACTCCCTGGATCTTCACACTTTTGAGAGATCTTATTTTGTAGAATGGCACGACAATGCTCTATGAGTTTGATAACTGATGTCTCTTCCACTTTACTCTTGTTGGACAATATTCTCCTTAAGAAACTTAGCATATGCTGGCATTTGAGAGAGTACCTATGTGAAAGGTAGATTAACATGCACCTGCTTGAGCACTTCTAGAAAACACCCAAATTGATTCTCCAGCTTCTCTCTTCTTTGCTTATGAGGGAAAGGTATAGTAGGAATATATTTACTCTCTTTAGTCTCATTATTACTTCTTTGTTTGTCTTTCTTATTCCTTTTTGGAACTTCAGATTCATTCTTCTTCTTGTTTTTCTTCTTCATACCATTCTCTTGCTCTGCCCTCACTACACTCCTACAATGCTCATCCCTTTTATATTCCCCTTTAGTCTTAAATTGATTTCTATCCAACTCATCTTTTTGTGTTACCATCGGGTCTTGCAATACTTTGCCATGCCACAAAGACACTGTATTTATTATTTCCTTTCAATTCCTTTCGATATCCGCATGAAGGGTTTCTGGAGACCTATAAGATAACAAACTAGCAATCTGCCCCACTTAACCCTCTAAGTTTCGGACTACACCATGAGTTTCCAATATCTTATCTGTCTTAATAATGAAATTCTTCATGAGATCTTCCATGCTAGACCGATTAGACTGGGGAGGTTGGTATTGTTTTCTCTAATGATTTTGATATCCTAGAGCTTTTTGTCCCTGTGGTCTCAAATTATTCAACTGCCATACGTTCAGACTACCACTTGGTGAACTCCACAAAAAACCTGGGTGCCTCTGTCCTATGGAGTTAAAATTATTACCGATTTGGTAGTTGCCTCTATCAAATCTTCCCACAGCATTTACCACTTCATTTGTAGCCGACGACTGACACTCACGCATTGGATGACCCATTCCACAAAAGTTAAAAACTGATGGTGGCTGGCTTTGGACCTTAGCTAGGGTCAACTATCTTATCTCTTTGGTCATGGTGTCTAGATGAGCTTGCACTGATGTGTTAGAGTCCACCTGCTGAACCCCAACAGATTTTCTTCTATCATTACTCTCAGCGGGCCATTAGATAGCTTTCTCAGACAATTCATCAAGGTTAGAGACAATCGTCTCTGGTGTTTTCTTCATTAATGGACCTCTAACTACAGTACTTTGAGTTCGTCATGAGGAGGGTGTCAGTCCATCCCAAAAGTCCTGGAGTTGCATCCACAATTCGATTCTATTATGCTGACACCTTCTCACTATCTCCTTGAATATTTCCCAAGTTTCCAAGACTGTTTCAGGGTCTTTCTGGCAGAAGTTGTGGATTTCTCTTCTGAATTTCATTGTTTTTACAGCTGAGAAGTACTTTTCAAGAAATATTTTCATCATATATTCCCATTTCCTGATGGACCCAATTGGTAAGCTTCGAAGCCAGTGCTTCGCGTCATCCTTCAGTGAAAAAGGGAATGCCCTTAAGTAGACTGCATCTTTTGACACTGCATTGTACTGAAATGTATTCATAGTTCCCTCAAAGTCCATCAAGAGAGTGTTAGGATCTTCATTCACCTTCCCTCTAAAGACACAATTGTTTTGGATGGTTTGAAGCAAGTCTTGATTCAACTCAAAATTATTCGCTTAGGGGTGAAGGTCTTACACTTGATAGTCCTGATTGTAGACTGGTCTAGCATAGTCACCTAATGTTCTCTTAGGTCTGGGATCGTATTTTCAAAGTGGTCTTCAACTAGGGGTTGATTTAGATTGAATCTTTGACCCTCATCCTCTTCGACAGTATCATCAGCAGGTCTAAGGGTTTCTTTAGCTGCTAACCATACAACTTGTTCTCTATGTTGTGATGCCTCTCTTGCAGCTAAGTCTACTCCATCATTCTTGTTGTTTGCCATTTTATCTTGAGTTGAAGTTTGACCACAGAATTATCCACTTGATTCCTTTTCCTTCCTCAAGTATCACATGTGCTTGTCAAATTCTGGGTTGTATGGCACCCATTCCTTGGAAGAGGATCGAGTTATACACTGATGAACTTAACATGTTGCCGGCACACAGATGAAAGAATCGTAATTAATGATGAAAAAAATAATTCCTAAATTAGAACCAAAAATTATTTTGAATACTATTGATTTTCAATCCCCGACAATGACGCCAAAATTTGACGCGCACGAAATTGATGCTCGCGAACTAAAGACAATATAGTATAATTATCGTCTCCACATGGATTGGATTTAAATAATACTCAAATAACTTGTGGTTTAAAGCTATTCAAAATGATCAACACTTGATTTGAGTGATTTTGAACTAAAATTGTCTATTAAAATTAAAGCGATTAACAACTGATCACAGATAACAAGAACTGAGCAACACAGAAATGTAAGTGGGAGAAATAAGGGTTGTGACAGGATAGGTGCAAGATAGCTATTCGGGATATAACTCTACTTCAATTCACTCTAACGTTCTAATGATTCTCAGGAATTCACTCGATGATTAGTTCAAACGTGTAGCCAAGACTCCTCTCTCGATTAAATCTTAACTCTACGAGGTGAACTAATATAACGCACTGTGAAAATATGCAAGAACACATTAATGGACAAGTCTTTAGGAAAACGTCTCTCGAATATTCTTCTAACTTGATTTAATTAACAATTTAATAAGTTCTTTCGATTACTTAAAATAGCCACTTAATTAAACCAAATTAAATAATGCAAAGATAATCACTTTTCTCTTTCGATTAAATAATTCAGTAAAAACAATTGCAATCAATTCAAAGATCCATAAACAAATTCATGCAATATACTAGAGTTAAAATCTACAAATATCACTCAAGACACCATATCTGTGAAACCCTAAGATAAACTACTCCATAGATATGGAGAAAGTCATCACAATTAAAATTGAAGAATAAAAAAAAGATGAATTCAATCCAAACTCCGGTGTTGAGTTAAGGAAACAATGATGAATCCTTGTGCTTTGAGTCTCCAATACTCTTCCAATCATCCGTAGGTAAAAAGTCCTCTAAAAATCATATTTTTGATGTATTTATACTATGTAGGATCAAGTTTGAAAGAAACTACCCTTTCCAAGGCGAAGTAGGACATCACAGTAAGAAAACTACACAATCGTGGCATGCCACGTGTTGCCCCATGCGCTACGCCAATGGGAAAGTTCACACAACAGTTTTGTTTTCCACTCAGCAGGAATTTTGCATTACCACCTTGCGCCCCGCAGCATGGTAGTGTATTTTTTCTACAGTAATGCTTTTATTCTTTTTCAATTTTTATCATCCAGACTTGGTCCTTGAGCCCCGAATACGATCCCGACTTAATTATTTGGGCTTCTACTTAGATTTGAAAGATCCAATTCATCCAGTTTAGCTCTAAACTTGCTCCTCACTCAGAATCAGTTCCTGTAAGATATATGATATATTACAAGTGCAAATTACCATCATTTAAGCTCAAACACAAGTAAAATGTTGTAACCGGAGTACAAAGTTTCTAGCCTACCATCACACATATGATAATGGAATGGGAGTCCCAAAAATAAAATTGAGGCTGGTACTATTGAAGAGTACTCTTCCGCCTTGAAGTCGGGGGACCATTTTTGAAGCCACATGACCATTCCATCAATTTCTATAGAACTTCTAAATCAAACCATTTTGCAATCTTAACTATTAGTTACATCAATAAACATTGTAAGAAACTTAAAAACAAGAATATTTACCTCACTTTTGAGCGAAAAATTTTCAGCAAAGACTGATCTGATATCCTCAATGTTAGGTCTTGGTCATAGGAATTTATTTGTCACAACCCCAATCTCCCTCCGTAGGATGTCGTGATGGCGTCTAGTATCTATGACTAGGTAAGCCTAACATACATAAAGAATTTAACGAAAATAGTAATAAAACTTCCATTTTTTAAACTAATAACTATCATAAAAAAGACTCTGTAGTACAACTGAACAGAACACCTAACTTTTGGTGATACCGAGTCACAAGCTCTATTACGAGTATATTGAGCATCCCCATACAATAGTATCTCCAAAAAGGAGAATGAAATAGAAACTAGATAGAGGGTGACTCCGATGCCCGCAGACACCGGCAGGTATATCTTGAAGTCTCTGATCCAAGCTCAACGCAAGGGTGCCTAGGCTGGTATAAAGTACTTAGATCTGCATAAAACGATGTGCAGAAGCATAGAATGAATACAACATAACAGTACCCAATAAGTATCAAGCCTAACCTCAGTAGAGTATTGACGAGGTCAAGTCAAGATACCTACTAGAATAAATAAGAAAACTGAACAGGTATAGTACAGTGCAATAATGGAAATGATACAATGAAGAAATCTAACAAGTATAGTTACACTGAAATTAAGGCAATTAAGACATCACGGAAGAAAACACATAATAAGAATGCCTAGCGATGAAAACAAAACACAAGTGATATAAATGAAAGGTATTAGCAAGAAGAGATGAGACAAATATTTACAATATCAACCGAATCACGTAATGATAGGTTAACGATGATGAAAATAACATGTTACGAAAAGTCAATTAAGGTATAAAAGAATCTACATAGCTCAAGCTGGTCAATTACCACATATATCCCGCGTACACACTCGTCACCTTGTGTACACAGCTTTCAGATACCATAATTAACACAAAACAAAACCAATCCTAATGGATAATCCCCCACCTCCCCCTACCCACAAAGTTAGGCAAGACCCTTATTTCAAAACACGCTAACTCAATCCACTAGTAAGTCTTTTCCACAATTTTCCAACTCCAAACGGCTCGAATCTAGCCAAAATAACTTTATACCATAAATACAAACCATAGGAAACTATTTTGAATAATAAAGTTACAATCTTTAAAGAAAATCAAAAAGTCCACTCAAAAGGTCAACCCTGGGCCCACATCTCAGAACCTGATCAAACTTACAAAATATGAACATCCATTTGATAACGCGTTCAACTATACTAAAATTATTCAAATCCGAACTCAAATCGCCTTTCAAATCCTCAAAATACGGTCTATGAAGTTTTCACAATTTTCCCCAACTTTTCTAACCTAAAACACTAATAAAATGGTAAAAAGAACCATTGGTTCATGTAAAATAATCAAATCCGAGTTAGAATCACTTACCCCGATCAATTCCTTGAAAATCCCTCTTAAAATCGCCACAAACCGAGCTCTCTAAGTCAAAAGATGAAGAAAGAAATAAAACCCTCGTTTTTGAAATTTAACATTGCATCCTAGTTATCCTCTTTTGCAATCGTAGACAAACACTCGCGATCGCGGAGAAGAAATCTCCTCAGCTCAAAAGAGACACTATGCGATAGCGTGACTACAGTCGCGAATGCGATGTCAGGACCTCCCAAAGCTATGTGATCACGGACAACACCACGCGAACGCGAAGAACAACCTGAGCCTCAACACCAACTCTCCTTCTTATACGCGAACACTGTCACGTCCATGCGTTCTCTATGCACAAGCTCATCAACCTTCACCGATCACACCCCTCACTTCCTGAACACAAAGGGTAATATCCCAGAAGTCCCTAAGGACTCTACACGATCACGGGAGAATTTTTGCGAATGCGTGGAAGGCAACTAGAACAGGAAAAACCAGCCGTCCTCTTTCAAGAACAAATGGTCTAAACTCAATTCGAAACACACCTGGGGCCTCCGTGACCCCGTCTGAACATACAAACAAGTACTAAAACTTGATACGAACTTGTTCGAAGCCTCAAATCACATCAAACAACACTAAAACCACGAATTACACATCGATTCAAGCCTAAGAAACTCATGAATTTCTAGTTTCCTAAACTAATGTCGAAACATACCAAACTAATGCACACAAGTCATAATTGGTACAACTGACTAATTTAAACTTTCGTAACGGAAATCAGGATTCGATATCAATAAAGTTAACTCTCGATCAAACTTCTCAGCCTTCCAAACCTTCAACTCTCCAACTTTTTCCAGTTCAAACGGAAACGACCTACGGACCTCCAAATCAATATCCGGACATGCTTCTAGGTCCAAAATCACCATATAGAGCTATTGTAACTGTCAAAACTCCATTTCGGAGTGGTCTACACAAAAGTCAAACTCTAGTTAACTCTTTCAACTTAAGTTTCCAACTTGGGACTAAGTATCCCATATTACTCTGAAACTCACCCGAACCAAAGACAACCACCCCGGCTAGTCACATAACCATAATATAACATAGATGAGACAATAAATGGGGGAACGGGGCTAAAATACTCAAAACGACCGGTCGGGTCGTTACGTCCTCTCTCTCTTAAAACAAACGTTCATCCTCGAACGAGTATAAAGACATACCTGAAGTGATGAAAATATGAGGATAATGGCTATGCATATCATGCTCGGTCTCCCAAGTTGTCTCCTCGACTCGTTGACCCTTCCACTTAAACTTCACTGAAGAAATGCTCTTTGACCTCAATTTTTGAACCTGCCTGTCCAAGATGGCCACCGACTCCTCAACATAAGACAAATCCTTGTCCAATTGAACTGAGATGAAATCTAACACATGGGACGGATCACCATGATACTTCCAGAGCATAGAAACATGGAATACCAGATGAACTGCAGCTAGACTAGGTGGCAATGCAAGCTTGTAGGCCACCTCACCAATCTTCTCAAGAATCTCAGAAGGTCCAATATACATAGGGCTCAACTTGCCCTTCTTCCCGAACCTCATAACACCCTTCATGGGCGAAACCAGAAGCAAGACCCTCTCTCCAACCATGAATGCAACATCATGAACCTTCCAATTTCCATAACTCTTCTGTCAAGATTAGGTTGTACAAAGCCGATCCTAGATCAACTTGACCTTCTCCAAGGCATATCGAACCAAATCTATTCCTAATAACTTAACCTCTCCCGGCTCAAACCAACCAAATGGGGAATGACACCGCCTCCCATATAGGCCTCATAAGGAGCTATCTGAATGCTCGATTGGTAGCTATTGTTGTAGGCAAACTCTGCAAGCGGCAAGAACTGCTCCCAAGAAACCCCGAAATCCACCACACAGGCACAAAACATATCCTCCAATATCTGAATGGTATGCTCCGACTATCCGTGTATCTGGGGGTGGAATGTTGTACTCAACTCAACCTATAGGCCTAACTCACGTTGTACGACCCTCTAGAACTGCGATGTAAACTACGTACCCCAATCAGAGATCATATATACCGGCACGCCGTGAAGTCGAATAATAAAAATAGACCTGAGCTAGTTGCTCTGGAGAATAGGTAGCCACTACCAAAATGAAATGAGCCGACTTGGTCAACCTATCCACAATCACCCATACTGCATCAAATTTCTTCTGTGTCCGTGGGAGCCCAACAACAAAGTCCATGGTGACTTGCTCCCATTTTCACTCGGGAATCTCAAGCCTCTGAAGCAACCCACCAGGCCTTTGGTGCTCATACTTCACCTGCTGACAATTTAGGCACTGAACTACATAATCCACTATGTCTTTATTCATTCTCCTCCACGAATAGTGCTGCCTCAAATCCTGGTACATTTTAGCGGCACTCGAATAAATGGAGTACCGCAAACTGTGGGCCTCCTGAAGAATAAACTCGCGCGAACCATCCACATTAGCACACATAACCGGCCATGCATCCACACACACAGTCATCTCCTATAGACACCTCCTTTTGCATCGTCGTGCTGTACCGTGCCCTTAAGGACAAGTAAATGGGGGTCATCATACTGGCGCTCTCTGATGCGATTATATAAAGAATCCTTCTGTTTGAACAGATATTGTAGGCTCCACTGGTCAGTATATACCTCACAAGGGACACCGTACAAATAGTGCCGCCACATCTTCAAGGCATGAACAATAACTGCTAATTCCAGGAGGTGGACGGGATAATTTTTTCTCATGAACCTTCAGTTGTCTAGACGCATAGGCAATCATCTTATCAATTTGCATCAACACCACGCCAAGGCCAACACGTGACATATCACAGTACACAGTGTAAGAACCTGAACCCGTAGGCAACACCAATACTGGGGCTGTAGTCAAAGCAGTCTTGAGTTTTTGAAAGCTCTCCTCACACACCTCGGTCCATTTGAATGGAGTACTCTTCCGGGTCAATTTGGTCATAGGTGCAACAATATAGGAGAAATCCTCTACGAAACGATAGTAATACCCGGCCAAACCAAGAAAACTCTGAATCTCAGAAGCTGAAGGCGGTTTGAGCCATCTTTGCACTACTTCAATCTTCTTCGAATCTACCTTGATCCCCTCACTCGACACCACATGACCCAAAAATGCCACCTAATCAAGCCAGAAATCACACTTTGAAAATTTTGCATACAAATTATTTTCCCTTAAGGTCTGGAGTATAATCCTCAAATGATGCTCATGAGTCATGATCCTCACGGCTGCAGGAGTACATCAAGATGTCGTCAATAAACACAATAATGAATGAATCATGGTAGGGCTGAAATACAATATTCATCAGGTGCATGAATGCTATTGGGGTGTGGGTCAGCCCTAATGACATCACAAGGAATTCATTGTGACCATATTGAGTCTTAAAGGCAGTCTTCGGAATATCCGAATCCCGAATCATAAGTTGATGATAACCCGACCACAAATCAATCTTTGAGAACACTCTGACACATTGTAGCTGATCAAATAGGTCATCAATGCATGGCAATGGATACTTGTTCTTTATTGTAACCTTATTCAACTTCCGATAATCAATACACTTGCACATAGAACCATCCTTCTTCTTCACAAACAAGACCGGAGCACCCCAAGGCAACACACTAGGCCGAATGAAACATTTTTCAAGAAATTCTTGCAACTGTTCTTTTAACTTCTTCAACTCTACTAGGGCCATACAATATGGTAGAATAGAAATGGGCAGAGTGCCCGACAACAAGTCAATACCAAAATCGATATCCTTATCGAGCAACATGCCCAGAAGATCTGCTGGTACATATGGATAGTCTCTCACTACCGGAATTGACTCAACGATATGAGTGTCAACACTGACATCTCTCAGAAAGGCTAGATATGCATCACACCCCTTCCCAACCATCCGATGTGCCTTAAGGAAGGGCATAACCCTGCTAGGAATATAATCCAAAGTACCCCTCCACTCCGACCGTAGTAAACCTAGCATAGCCAATGTCATCGTCTTGGCGTGACAATCAAGAATAGCATGATAGGGCGACAACCAGTCCATGCCCAAAATAACATCAAAGTCTACCATATTGAGGAACAATAAATCAACTCTGGTCTCAAAACCACAAATAACAACTACATACGACCGATATACTTGGTCAACAATAATAGAATCTCCCACAGGCGTGGACACATAAATAGGAGAACTTAAAGAATCACGTGATATACCCAAATACAGAGCAAAGTAAGATGATACATATGAGTAAGTGGAGGCTGGATCAAATAAGACTGATGCATCTCTATGAAAAATCGGAACAATACATATGATAACTACATCTGATGTAACCGCCTCCGTCCTACCCGAAAAATCATAACATCTGGCATGGACTCCCCCTCTAGGGCGACCCCTACCCGCCTGACCTCCACCACTAGCTGGCTGTGCATGTGGAGCGGTAACTGGTGTGGTAACTGGTGCGGTAACCATGACCTAAGAAGTTTGGGGATTCTGTGGAATACATGGAGCCTGAGTAGTCGGTGGAGGTGCACCCCTCCTGAGTCTGGGGTAGTCCCTCACCATATGACGAGTATCACCATACTCAAATCAAGATCTCGTAGGACGTGGCTGCTGAAACTGGCTCGAGCCTAGTCGGCTGGACTGACCCCTGAAAGCACCCCGTGCAGAAGTTGCACTAGACAGTGGCAGTGCATAATAGGCTACCTGAGACCTGGGAGTAGCCAGAGTACCACTAGAAGCTGGAAGTGCTGAATAAACTAGATGACTCACATAGACTCTACCATGACGGGCTGCAACTGGGGCATGGGCATCACTATATCCTCCAGAATCTCAAGGCCTCTTGGCCTCCCTGTCCTCTCTCTCCTGGCTCCACATACCCTCCAATCTCCGTGCGATATCTACCACCTACTGGTGTGGAGTATCTGTCTCCAACTCTCGAGCCATACTGTATCTAATACCATAGTTGAACCCCTCGATAAATCGACAGACTCGTTCTCTGATTATGGAAACCAAGGAAGGTGCATGCCTCGATAACTCACTGAATCTGACAGCATATTCTGACACTGTCATAGCACCCTAGTGTAATTACTCAAATTCCATGCGCCATGCATCCCAAAGACTCAGGGGAACAAACTCTCTCAAGAGTATCTCTGAAAGTTGAGCCCATGTGAGTGAAGTTGCCTCAGCCTAGCTATAAAGACAAAGATTCAGAATCTCGAAGTCAACAAATTCGAATGATAAGGAATCAAAGAAGTGAAGTTTCCTAACAGTTCCATAGCCTTTCGAAGATAAGTACAAACGTCTCTGCACCGATCTGCAAGACTCTACTAAAACTGTTTCTGACTCGTAAAACCTACGAACCTAGAGCTCCAATACCAACTTCATACGACCTCAATCTCCCTCCGTAGGATGTCGTGATGGAACCTACTATCTAAGATTAGGTATGCCTAACATACATATAGAATTTAACGAAAATAGTAATAAAACTTCCATTTTTAAACCAATAGCTAACATAAAAAGGACTCCGCAGTACAACTAAACATAACACCCAAAATTTGGTAAAACCGAGTCACAAGCTCTACACGAGTATACTGAACATCCTTATACAACGGTATCTATAAAAAGGAGAATGAAATAGAAACTAGATAGAGGGTGACTCCGAGGCCTACAGATGTCGGCATGTATACCTTGAAGTCTCTGATCCAAGCTCAACTCAAGGGCGCCTAGTCTGGTATGAAGTACCTGGATATGGACAAAATGACGTGCAGAAGCATAGTGTGAGTACACCAAAACGGTACCCAGTAAGTATCATGCCTAACCTCGGTAGAGTAGTGACGATGTCATTTCAAGACACCTACTGGAATAACTAAGTACAGTGCAATAATGGAAACAATGGAAATTATACAATGAAGAAATCTAAAAAGTATAGTTACACTGAAATTAAGGCAATTAAGATAGTATAAAATAAAAAACATAATAAGAATGCCTAGGAAACGATGCAAACAAAATAAAAGTGATGTAAATGAATTGTATCAACAAGAATCACTATCGGGTACCGCTTCGTAGCCTTATTTCACAAATCAAATCACAATCTTTCCTTATATCACCGCGGGAGCCTTACATTTAGTTTTGAAAATCATTTTTTCCCGAAATAGCTACCCATGTTTTAGCCCACCTTATCACACTGCGTGGTTTCAAGTAGTTCCCATACTAGCAACACACGTATCAAGCCCACCTTATCTAACTGCATGTGTTTCAACCCCAATCCGTATACCACCGCATGCGTATCAATATCACAATATATCATAAATCGCACCTCAAGTACCTAATACCACAACTTGCCAAGTAAGTCAACAATAATAGTATTTCCATAATAAATATCTCATGGCTCAACCATAATATGTACAAGGGTCTCAACAATAGCAACCGAAATTGAATAACTCAAAAAGAATGGTATTTCGACAAATTTATATCCTTGCCTCAATATGAATCACGACCTTTATAACTTCAACACCATAATTCAACAATAAGATATTCAGAGAAATAACAACTTCAAGTAAAGGAAATCGACAGTTAAATAATTAACAAGGAAATGAGAGAACAATAACGTCAACTAAGCATGTAAAGGCAATTAACAAGTAAGAGATGAGACAAGTATTTACAATGTCCAATAAATCACGTAAGGATAGGTTAATGATGATGAAGATACCATGTTATGACAATTCAATTAAGGCATGAAAGAATCTACATAGCTCAAGCCGGTCAATTACCATATTTAGCCTGTGTACCCACTCGTCACCTTGCGTACACGGCTTTCATATGCCACAATTAACACAAAATAACACCAATCCTAAGGGGTAATTCTCCCACACAAAGTTAGGCAAGACACTTACCTCAAAACACGCTAACTCAATCCACTAGTAAGTCTTTTTCGCGATTATCCAACAGTGAATGGCTCGAATCTAGCCAAAATAACTTTATACCATAAATACAAACCATATGAAACTAATTCGAATAATAAAGTTGCAATATTTAAAGAAAATCAAAAGGTCAACTCACAAATCAACTTGGGCCCGCATCTCGGAATCCGACCAAACTTACAAAATCCAGATACTCATTTGATAATGAGTCCAACCATACTAAAATTATTCAAATCCGACCTTAAATCACCTTTCAAATCCTCAAAATACGGTCTATGAAGTTTTCACAATTTTTTCCAACTTTTCTAACCTAAAACACTAATAAAATAGTAAAAACAATGACCGGTTCAAATCCTAGTTAGAATCACTTTTCCCAATCAATTTCTTGAAAATCCGTCTTAAAATTGCCAAAAGTCGAGCTTTCTAAGTCCAAAAGATGAAGAATGAAATAAAACCCTCATTTTTTGAAATTTAACACTGCTGCCTAGTTATCCTCTTTCGCGATCGAGGACAAACAGTCGCGATTGCGGAGAAAAAGTCTCCTCATCTCAAAAAAGAAACTACGCGATCGCGTGACTAAAGTCGTGAATGCGATGGCAGGACCTCCCAAGGCTACGCGATCGCAGATAACACCACGCGAATGCGAAGAACAATGCGAGCCTTAGCATCGACTCTCCTTACTTATACGTGAACGGGGTCACGTCCATATGTTCGTGATGCACATGCTCCTCAACCTTCGCCATCGCACCCTTCACATCACGAACACGAAGAGTAAAATTCCAGAAGTCCCTAAGGACTCTACGCAATCGCGGGAGAATCTTCACGAACGCATAGAAGGAAACCTGAACACGAAAAACTAGTAGTCCTCTTTCAAGAACAAATGGTTTGCAAACATACTAACATGATACGAAATCGTCCCATCATACTAACAAGTCCTAAAACATGATACAAACTCGTTCGAAGCCTCAAATCACATCAAACAACACTAAAATCACGAATCACACCTCGATTCAAGCCTAAGTAACTGATGAACTTCTAGTTTCTAAAACTAATGTTGAAACATACAAAACCAACTCCAATTGACCTCACATTTTGCACACAATTCATAATTGATACAATGGACCTTTTCCAACTCCCGGAACCGAAATTCGGACTCGATAAAGTCAACTCCTAATTAAACGTCTCAACCTTCCAAGCCTTTAACTCTCCAACTTTCGCCAATTCAAGCCGAAACGACCTACGGACCTCCAAATGAATATCTAGACACGTTCATAGGTCCAAACTCACCATACGGAGCTATCAAAATCATCAAAACTCTATTCCAGAGTCATCTATATAAAAGTCAAACTCTAGTCAATTCTTTAAACTAAAGCTTCCAACTTTGAGACTAAGTGTCACATTTTACTCTGAAACTCACCCGAACCAAAACTAACCACCCCGACAAGTCACATAAACACAATATATCATAGAGAAGACAATAAATGGGAGAACGATGCTAAAATACTCAAAACGACCGGCGGAGTCGTTACATTATCAATGATTATGTATTTTCACTTTTCTACCATCACCATAGCAGTTGTTGGCTTTAAATATGATTGCCAGTATTCTATTATGGGTAAAAACTCTAGCTTTCACATTTGGGTCGCCCAATCTAATTCCTTTGGATTTTGCGGGAGTTGCTATTGTTGTAGTATAGTCTATCTTCTGGGGAATTTCTTCTTCATTGGTGATCGATATAGCAGAAGGGGCTATATTTTCAACTGGATTCTCTTGTCCTAGAACGGCGACCCCATTCGTCAGTGCATGTGTACCACTTTCCCGGGGGGGGGAGATTAGTTACCATTAAGAGCTGTAACATTTTATTGTATGGAGAGCATTTTATGTTGGGAGTACTTCGAATCAAGGAAGAACACCAGACACATAAAGTTCAGCCGTTTGAGCTTCTGCTCAAAAGTTCTGCAGAGTGACATCATTTAGCCAACCTCTTCTTCAGGGAGATCACGTCAGATAAAAGAAAATATGACTTGATACTTACATGAAATGGATTCCTTGGCCACAAAAGTCGGGAGACTAGCATATGCACAAACAGAGATGTTGAAAGTGCAAGAGGAATAATACAAACATATAATAGACAACATACTAGTTGTTGGGAAAACTAATAATCCCGCCCAGGAATAATATCCATGACAAATAATAATAACACAAGAGAGTAACAACGACACCAATTTTTTTAATAGGTAAAATACAATACCCAAGGGGAGCAATATAACCACTATAATGTTACAATTTAGTAGTGTCAAGAGACTACTACAATCATGAAAGAAATAACTCTCTTTATTTAAAACACTTCACTACAATATTACTCACACTCACTATTTATCTCACAGACTACAACATGCGGATTACTCTTTCTAACTTCTATTGCTTCTCTCTTATTTTGGTGTAATTGAAATGAAGAATGAAGACCTCTATTAATAGTAAAAGTAGTTGTTCAAATACACTGCACAAGATACAGCTTCTGCCCAAAATTCCTTGGGCATATTTTTAGCTTTTAACATACATCTAGCCATATTAAGAATCGTTTGATTCTTTCTCTCTGCAACTCCATTTTGTAGGGGTGAATAAGGTACCGTTAGAGGGCGACGAATTCCATGAGATTTATAAACGTCATTAAATTCTTTTGAAGTAAATTCGCCTCCTCTATCGGACCTTAAAGCTTTTATTTCATAGCCACTTTCTTTTTCTACAAGTACTTTGAAATTTTTAAAAGTAGCAAAAGCTTCAGATTTTTGGTTCAAGAAATAAACCCAAGTCTTTCTACTAAAGTCATCAATAAAAAGTAGAAAGTATTTACTTTTACCAAAGGAAGGTGGATTGATTGGTCCACATACATCAATGTGAACAAGCTAAAGCAGCTTGGTTGATCTTGACATGGCCTCCTTTGGAAAGCTCCTCCTTGCAAGTTTTCCAAGAAGACAAGCTTTACATAATTGATTGGGATGGCTTATTGATGGTATCCCATGCACCATGTTCTTTTCTCCCATTGATTTGAGCGCTTCAAAATTTAAGTGCCCAATTCGCATGTGCCAACACCATGATTCATCTTGCACATTAGCCTTCAAACATTTTGCATCAATTGTCTTAAGATTTAAAGAGAATAATCTATTCTTAGCCATATGCACTTTAGCAATTAAAATTCCACTTGAATCTCTAAGCCAAAGATGCATATTTTTCATGTGGATGTCATATTCCTTTTGAATAAGTTGGCCCAAACTCAAAATATTACTATTTAATTTTGGGACATAATAAACATCTAGAATTATCTTGTGACTACCATCTTTACAGGAGATCAGAATCTTACCTATCCCTTCAATTTGAATCTTTGAGGTATCTCCAAAGGACACATTACCTCTCACCGTTTTATTGATCTCCACAAACTTCTTTTTGTATCCACACATAAGATTGCTTGTTCCATTGTCCAAATACCACGAGCTGCAATCATCCTTGTCTTCTTCCTTGAGTGCCATCAACATCGTTGACTCAACTTCTTCTTTCTTGTCGTCAACAAGGTTAGCTTTTTCTTCAACATTGCTACGACATTACTAAGAGTAATGGCCAAATTTATGACAATTATAACACTTAATTTTTGATTTGTTATACCTTTGTCCATTATTTTCTTAGTAGTAGTCACGTCCTCTTCCTCCTCTATGTCCACGACCACGACCTATGAATGTATGGTGGATTTTAACTTCATTGTTAAAGTTGTTAGCATTTCTTCTTCCTCTTACATGAATGCCACGACCTCGTCCCCGTCTATTCCCTCGATAGCTCTTTTCACCTCCATAATCTTTGAAGGATGCCTGTGTTTTAAGAAGTTGCTCCATTGGCACTTCTTGTCTCATCTTGATCTTTTCTTCATGGGTTTGTAAAGAACCCTCCAATTGCTCTACCATCATAGAGTCTAAATCTTTAGACTCCTCAATAGCACACACCACAAAATTAAATTTAGGTGTTAAAGTGCGAAGGATCTTTTCTACCACACGGACATCTTTTATGTCCTCCCCATATCTTTTTAATTGATTTATAACTGCATTCACTTTTGAACAAAAATCTGAAATGCATTCAGATTTTTTCATTTTTAAAACTTCAAAATTAGTCCTTAGAGTATGAAGTTTTACCTTCCTCACCTTGTCAACTCCTTGAAGAGAATTTTGTTAAATCTCCCAAGCTTCCTTTGAGGTGGTAGCATCTGCCATCTTCTCGAATATGGCATCATCCAGACATTGATGGATGAGTGTGGGGGCTTGTTTATCCTTCTTTCTTGTCTTTGACAAGACATATTTTTCATTTTTAGGCATAGCTTCCTCATTATCGGATTTTGCATACCCTCTATCTACGATTTTTCACACATCGGGATAGCCAAGAATGGCTTTCATATGCATACACCATTTCTTATAATTATCTTTTGTGAGACAGGGGTACTAAAAAGACAGCGTACCATTATTTTCCATGACTCTGATATCACGTTGTTGGAAAAAATAATAATCCCGCCCAGGAATAATATCCATGATAAATAATAATAACACAAGAGAGGAATAACGACACCAACTCTTTTAATGGATAAAATACAATACCCGAGCGGAGCAATATAACCACTATAATATTATAACTTACTAGTGTCAAGGGACTACTACAATATTGAAAGAAATAACACTCTTTATTTAAAAGACTTCACTACAATATTACTCACACTCACTATTTATCTCACAGACTACAATTTGTGGATTACTCTCTCTAACTTCTATTGCTTCTCTCTTATTTTAGTGTGATTGAAATGAAGAACGGAGACCTCTATTTATAGTAAGAGATGCCATTCAACTACTACAAAGAAGATGTCTTATTGTTGATTTAGTCCTATAATTTTTCAATAAAGTTAGGGACCTCCCATTTTCTTCAACAAAGTTGTCAACAAAGTTAGGCACCTCCCATTTGCTTCTTTATATTTCTTTAATATGAGCCCCACGGAGGCAAGGTGGTTACTGCCACTGCAAATCTAACACTTTTGTCACTTATCATGGGACTGCCAAAGTTGTGTTTGAGATAGATGAGCCATTGATAAATTCACGGTTTAAGAGAAGGCTATGAAGTTCAGAAAAGGTTACTGCCTTAGGTCGTGCAGATAGTGTGGTGACAATATCCTAAAATTCGGATCGTAATTCTTTGAAGATATAATTAATTTGATCAGCAAGGCAAAAGGGTCGTCCGGTAGCAGCTAATTCATCTGAGATGAGTTTGGCCTTGTGTAAGTATTGAGTGATGGTAAGATCGTCTTGCTTCAAGTTTTGAGCTGCATATGAATATTAAGGATCCTTGTGTTGGACAGAGAAGATAAATCAGCTTCAACAGCATCCCATACTGCTTTTGTTGTGTTTAGGCTTATGGCTATGCGCAGTGTTTCTTCAGAAAGGGATGGTATAAGAAGGCTCAAGATCATTTGGTCTTGTCGTATACACTGACTATACGGTGCATTTGATTTGAATACATCAATACCTTGAGCAGGGATAAGTGATGGAGGACATGGATTGTTTCCATCAATATAACCATTAAGGTTTTGGCCACGAAGGAAATGTAATAATTGGGTATGCTAAAATAAATGATTTTTAGCCATTAACTCGATGGAGATGAAGTTGTGAGCATAACTAAGTGATGGAGAAGAAGAGGGATTGACTGGAGATTGAGAAAAAGCAATAGAAGAAGAGGTCGTGCTGGTGTCTGATACCATATTAGAACACAAAGATACATAAAAGGGTTTATACGAAGGACCTCACTGAAGAATATTATTTCCTTGATTAGCTTATGCACACAACATGGTATATGTATATACATTGACATCTAAGCTAGAGAGAGATAGAGATTATAGTTGTGTAATTGTACAAGAATACTAACTGAATACCAACTAATAGCTATCTTAGCCTAACCATTATCAGTAGAACTCTTGGAAGGGTTATTGGTCGAGTGGGACTCAACTGGGCGTGTCTCAATAATTATAAATTGAGTAAAAAGTGTAGGAAAAATAGATATTCTTTAACTAGAGAACTTAGAGTTAAGCAAGGAAGATGAAGAAAATTCTTTGTAAAAGAGTGTACTTTATTAACTGGAAGAGTCTGCCTTTTATAGGATTACAAACTCACAAAGATATAAACTATCAAAAAGACTCCCACTAGACTAACGACTAGGAAACACCAAACAAGTAGCAACAAAATCAGAAAAAATAGCAACCTAAGAAAGACTCTTTCAACTCTAGTAAAAGACTTATTCAACACACGGTAAATAACCTATCATAGGTGGTAAACTTAAAAACCTAGACTTTTGAATCAATTCCCAACACTCCCCCTTGATTCAAAATCACAACACCAAGAAATAGCATAAAGTAATTGTGTTTTGCCAGAGGAAGTTCTTTAGTAAGAATATTAGCCGCTTGTTCTTATGCGTTACAATCCTTCAACTCAATCATCCATTCTGCAACCAATTCACGGATGAAATGAAGCCGAATATCTATATGCTTCGATCTTCCATGAGTAACAAGATTTTTGGCCATTGCAATTACGGATACATTATCACAGAAAATTATTATTGCTTCCTTTTGTTCTTGGTGAAGATCAGCGAGTAGTTTTCTCAGCCATAATGCTTGACATGTTGAAGTTGCTGCTGCAACATATTCGTCCTCGGAAGAAGACAACGCTGATGTTGGTTGTTTCTATGAGTTCCAAGTAATAGCTACAAAACCAAGTGTGAAAAAGTTTCCAGAAACACTCTTTCTATCATCCAAACTCCCTGCCCAATCACTATCTAAAAAATCATAGAGATTAAAATTAGAACTTCGAAATGTCATAGTCCAAATCCCGTAGTTCCAGCAACAATCCTCTTAGCTACTCCAAGATGATACTTTGAAGGCCTGTGCATAAACCTTGAAATCATTCCAACAGAAAATGATATAACTAGACGAGTGTGCGCCAAGTAGGTTAAAACTCCAACTAAGCTTCTAAAATAACTTCCATTAGCTTTTTCCATACCATCATCAAGTTGCAACTTCTCATTTGCATTCATAGGAGTAACCACTACAGTTATGCATATTAAAACTTTTGAGAAAATCAATGGCGTACTTCCTTTGTGAAATGAAAATTCCATCTTCTTCTTGTTTCACTTCGTGTCCAAGAAAATAGTTCAACAATCCCAAATTTGTCATTTAATTTTTTTTCATTTTGCCTTAATGTCTCTCTATCTCTCTCTAACCTCTCTCCTTAATTCACGTCTCTGCTAACGCCGGTGTATCTTCGGTGACGTCCACCGGAATTAGGTAAGTCCCCTCCCCCTTTCTATAATGTTTTCCATATTTTTCTTCTCCTTCCTCCCCTCTTCTTTCCTCTATCCCCATCTTAGATCGCCAGATCTGCCCCCCTTCTCCCCGTCTCTTTATCTCCCCCCTGTTTCTTCCTCCTTTTTCTTTCTCCTCCACTATCCCTCTTATCCTCTACCCCCGTCTTCCTTTCTCCAACTTTTTGGGTTTTTTATTTTTTCTCTGTCGTCGGGCATCTCCGCCGGGCAACGACTCTCTTCTTAGTCACGTTTTGTCCTTCTATCAATGGGCTGCTTGTCAAATTTTTGGAGTAGCAGCAACAACAGAGGATTTTGCATAGAGGAAATTTTCCAGTGAGCCCTGAGAGGCGTGTGAGGTCCAGGCGCGGGCAGCTAGAGGCGGGCGTCGGGTAGGTATTCTCGGACTATAGCTACTATTGCTCTACACAATTTTGGCATCCGTCAGGTTCTATCATTCCTGCTTAGTATTTGTATCTTGCGTGTTTATAGCTTTGTTGCCTGCCTTTTACCCTTGAGTATTGCATTAGTTGCCTACCTTTGTTGCGTGTTTTCCTTTCTCTGCCATTACCTGTATCACTGTATATCTTGTGTGATTTAAAAAAAAAAAATTTTAGTCTACATTGAAGCTTTTCCACTTGTCTACATTTGCAGTAGTTTTATTCTTAAGTTATTGTCCTTATTTTCTTTGTTGGTGGGGTGGCTAGTCGGAACGATAGAAGAGTAGGGTCATGTCCTCTGGTGGGACAGTGGGGCAAGGATGGGAAGGAGGTAAGGGATCGAGTAGGCTGAGAGTGGGATCGTGGAACATAGGGTCACTGATGGGTAGGTTTATAGAGTTAGGGAAGATTCTACATAAGAGAGAGATTAAAATAGCATGTATTCAGGAGATTAGATGGAAGGGTACGAGGGCTTGGGTTGTTAACGAGTTTAAGCTATAGTATTCGGAAGGAGGAGCAGGCAAGAATGGGGTAGTTATTTTAGTTGATAGGGATCTCAAGGAGATGGTGGTGGATGATATGAGGGTTAATGATAAGCTAATGACTATTAAGCTAGTGGATTGTGGGGTCACTTTTAACGTGATTAGCACTTACGCGCCTCAGGTGCGCCTGGTCGAGGAAGTCAAAAGGTGCTTCTGAGATGATTTGGATGAGGTTGTGCTTGGTATTCCACTCTCCGAGAAGCTCATCATAGGAGATGATTTTAATGGCCATTTTGGGGTGACTACTAGGGTTTATGATGAGGTGCATGGCGGGTTCGGTTTCGGAGTTAGGAATGATGGCAGTTCATCATTGTTGGATTTTACTAAAGCTTTTGACCTGGTGTTAGCTAATTCGTGTTTCCAGAAGAGGGAAGATTACTTGATCTCTTTCCGGAGTAAGGTTGCGGGGACTCAGATTAATTACTTTCTCCTTAGGAGGGGTGATAGCGGGCCTTTGCACCGATTGTAAGTTTATCTCGGGTGAGTGTCTGTCGACGCAACATAGGCTCCTCGTAATGAACTTGGATGTCAAGAGAGTAAGGAAGAAGAGAGCGAAGTACGGCTAGCTGAAGATTTAATAGGAAGCCTTGACTAAGGCAAATGCACAGGAGTTGGGGGAGAAGTTGTTGGTCACGGGGGCCTGGAGGAGTATTGGGGACGCAAGTAGTATGTGGACCACGACAGTGAGCTGCATTTGAGAAGCTGCTAGAGAGGTGTTAGGAGTATCGAAAGGTTGTTCGGGAGGCCACAAAGGGGACTAACGATGGAATAGGTGGTCCAAGGAAAAGTGGAATCTAAGAAAGTGGCATATTAAAGCAAGTGGGGAGCACGGATGAAATGAGTAGAGGACGTGTAGCGAGCGTTATAAGAAGGGAAGGAAAGAGGCAAAATTCGGAGTCACGACGGCTATAACTGCAGCTTTTGAGCGATTGTATGAGGATCTAGGGGGAAAATGAGGCGACATGAAGCTATACAGGTTAGCCAAGATTAAGGAGAGGAAGGCTCGGGACCTGGATCAAGTGTGGTGCATTAAAGACGAAGATGGTAAGGTTCTGGTGGAGGCGTGTATTAGGCGTAGATGGTAGGAGTACTTCCATAGACTCTTGGACGAGGAAAGGGACAGGAACATCGTGCTAGGTGAGTTGGAAAACTCAGGGAGCCAGAGGGATTTTGGTGTTTTGCAAGCATATTAGGAATGAGGAGGTTGAGGGGGCAATGCGAAAAATGAGCCGGGGTAAGGAAACCAGGCCTGACGAGATCCCAGTAGAATGTTGGAAGGAAGTGGGTCGGGCAGGCTTGTAATGGCTTACTAGGTAGTCTAATGTCATTTTTCAGGGTGAAGAAGATGCCTGAAGAGTGGCGATGGATTGTACAAGAAAAAAGGTTATATGCAAGACTGCAACAACTATAGTGGTATCAAGCTGTTGAGTTATACTATAAAAAATTAGGAGAGGGTAGTGGAGAGGAGGGTGATACGTAGTGTTACTATTTCTGAGAACTAGTTCGGATTTATACCGGGAAGGTCTACTACAGAAGCCACTCACCTTGTGAGGAGATTGGTGGAACAATATAGGGAAAGGAAGAAGAACTTGCATATGGTATTCATAGACCTGGAGAAGGCCTATGATAAAGTCCCGAGAGAGGTCTTATGGAGATGTATGGAGGCTAGAGGTGTCCTAGTGGCATACATTAGGTCAATTAAGGACATGTACGAGGGAGCGAAGACTTGGTTGAGGACTGTGGGAGGAGACTCAGATCATTTCCCAATGGAGATGGGGTTGTATCAGGGTTCGGCTCTTAGCCCATTTTTATTTGCCTTAACATTAGAGGTGCTGACACGACACATACAAGGGGGTGACGTGGTATATGTTATTCACCGATGACATAGTCCTGATTGATTAGACGCGTGGCAGAGTTAACAATAGGTTGGAGGTTTGGAGACAAACGCTGTAGTCTAAGGGTTTTAAGTTGAGTAGGTCAAAAACTGAGTGCTTGGAGTGCAAGTTCAGTGATGGGATGCATGAAGAAGGAGAGGAAGTGAAGATTGGTACTCAAGTCGTCCCAAAAGATATAGTTTCAAGTATCTAGGGTCTATTATTCAAGGCAACATAGATATTGACGAGGATGTTACCTATAGTATTGGAGTGGGGTGGATGAGATAAAGGCTTGCCTCAGGGTTTTTTTGCGATAAGAGTGTGCCACTTGGACTTAAGGGCAAGTTCTACAGAATGGTGGTTAGACCAGCTATGTTGTATGGGGCTGAATGCTGGCCCGTCAAGAAGTCCCATGTCTAGAAGATGAAAGTAGCTAAAATGAGATTATTGATATGGATGTGTGGTCATACCAGGTAGGGCAGGACTATGAATGAAGTTATTAGGGACAAGGTAGGAGTGGCATCGGTGGAGGATAAGTTGTGGGAGTCGAGGCTGAGATGGCTCGGGAATGTGAAAAAGAGAGACATAGATGCTCTGGTCAGGAGGTGTGAGAGGTTGTCCATTGTGGGTCTGAGGAAGGGAAAGGGCAGGCCTAAGAAGTATTGGGGAGAGGTAGTTAGACAACATATGTCATTGCTCCAACTTACCAAGGATATGACACACGATAGAAAGGTGTGAAGGTCGAGGATTAGGGTTGTAGGTTGACAGATAGTAGTGTGTTCCTCATAGGCTTAACACTAGTACTATGGTGATCCAAAATATCATCTTTAAATTTAATAATTATTTATGTATTCTGAGACCTCACATAGCACTATTCATCATTTCTCGACTTACGTGCACAGTCTGTATAATTTTTTGGAAAGTTTTTCTCTATGAAATATTGATTAAAATATGAAATAGAGCCTTAAAAACTCCACTGAGTTGACTTTGGTCAATATTTTGAGCACACAGATCTGACTTAGTGTTTTGATAATTTCGGTAGTCCGTATCATGATTTGGGACTTGGACGTATGCCCGAAATTTAATTTGGAGGTCCCTAGCTCAAGTTATGACCATTTAACGGAAACTAGTAATTTAAAGACTAAAGATTTCCAAAAGTTTGACCACGGATTTGACTTTTTGATATTGGAGTCGGAATCCGATTCCGAAAATTTGAATAGCTTTGTTATATTATTTATGACTTGTGTGCCAAATTTGAAGTCATTCCAGATTCATTTAACATGTTTCGGCACAAGTTTTGTAGATTAAAAAGTTTAAAACTCAAAAGTTCGAATTGAGGTGTGAACTGTCATTTCGATATTATTTGATGTGATTTGAGATCCCGAGTAAGTCCTTGTTATGGTTTAGGACTTGTTGATACATTTGGTTGAGGTCCCGGGAGCCTCGAGTAAATTTCGGATGAGGTTCGGATCAATTTCGTTGCATATTGCATTGTTGAAGGTTGTTGGTTCTAGTATTTTCGCACCTGCGGAAATAGACTCGCAGGTGTGATGTCGCAAAAGTGACGACGAGGCCGCAGAAGCGAGGGAGTACTGGCTGGGTAGTGCTCGCAGGTGCGCAAATTGTTCCGCAGATGCGGAGTCACATCTGCGCTTGGCTTTCCGCAGAAGCGTCCTGGCTCGCAAATGCGCCAACATTTCCAAAAAAGCGGGGGTCGCAGGTGCGACCACTTGACCGCATCTGCGAAGGTGCTGGGTAGAACCCTTTATGTTCAAGGTTTCGCTATTTTTCACCATTTTTGGATTTTGTAGCTCTGTTGGACGATTTTGGGGAGAAAGTTTTCCACACAACTTTGGGTAAGTGTTCTTGACTTCCTTGAGATTATATTCCATGAATTAATCCTCATTTTTGGCGTTAGATTATTGATTTTTTGAGAGAAATCGGAGGAACTTTCTACAATTTCATAAAATGAATTTTCGAGATTTGAACACCGATTCAGAGTTGGATTTGAGTGAAATTAGTATGGTTAAACTTGTAATTGGATGGGTTGTCGGATTTTGTGAGTTTCGTCGGATTTCGAGACTTGGACCCCACTGATAAGTTTTTAGATAAATTTCAGATTTTAATCCGGAAAATTTATAATTTCATATGGAATTAATTCCTACAATTTGTATTGAATATACTGAATTGTTTATGACTGGATTTGAGGATTTCGGACACGAATTTGCGAGGAAAATGTTTATTGGATTCTTGCATTTGGCTGCAAAGCGAGGTAAGTGTCATGGTTAACCTTGACTTGCGGGAGTAGGACTAATTTGTCTATTTGGTACATGATTTAACGTGCCGGTATAATGTATATGTGAGGTGACGAGTATTTATGCGTTGTGGTTGAGTCAAACCATGCGGGTGAAATTTGTTTATTTTGAATAATTATTTATTTAATTAAGATATTCCTACTTAAGTTTGTTATTGATTATTTGATCATTATTCATGGAATGTTTTTATTGATTTAATTATTGTTGAATATTTTGGAAGGTGAAGTCGGTATTCTGGTATTGAATTGATTGATAAGTGTATATCCCCGCATTTAAATGCTCTTCCGAATTTATATAATTATTTTCATGGTAAGGAAGAGTGTAAAAACACGAAGGGTGTTGCCGTGCCATCTGTAAGTATAAAAGCACGAAAGGTGTTGTCGTACCATTTGTGAGTGTAAAAGCACGAAGGGTGTTGCCGTGCCATTTGTGAGTGTAAAAACACGAAGGGTGTTGCCGTGCCATTTGTGAGTGTAAAAGCACGAAGGGTGTTG